>NQII01005120.1:10910-36059 GCA_002778355.1 Clitarchus hookeri | reverse complement strand
CAACCCCCAAACCCTTCAAAGTTCCGCCTCGAAAGTTGCGGGAACGATGTGCCAGTACCCTTCCCACCCGATCGCAGGGTAATTTTCTCACAAGATCTCGTGAAGTCAAAAGATTCTCTAATGGCCATATTTCATTTTTGCGACAGGTCGAAAAGTTTGTCATTTCTGTAAAAATATGGGGGATGATCTGTTGATCTGAAGAGATTCCGAAGATTTTTTTTATCTGTTATCAGTCTATTTAATTTTTTTGTGTTTTCAGGATTGTTCGTTTCCTCGGAATATGTGATGTACACCTATTGAGAGCATAGAAATATATTGTAATACGTATTACGTTTTATCGCGTGTAATTCTCTCTTTATATGTGGGGCCGCGGTGGTGTAGCGGTTAGACTACTCGCCTCGGCGGGGTCGCTCCCGGATTTTCGCATTTGGGAATCGTGCCGGACGATGCCGCTGGTCGGCGGGTCTTCTCGGCCGATATCCCGTTTCCCCCGCCCTTTATTTCCGGCGCTGCTCCATACTCACCACACTTCACCCTCATCGACTCTCAAGACCTCGGTGGCGCCCAAATCTCTTCACTCACTCACTCTTTATAGGTAGTCGTGTGGGCTGTCTCTTGCAGGAATAACGATACGACTTGGCGCCATCGTAAGCGAAGTTTCGGGAACCTGTACACTGAAAAGGTATTTGAAATATAAATTTGTAAAGCTTGAGAATACTGTGCGTATGTATGTCAAATAGAAATGTTTGTTGTACATTTTTAATTTTTACATTTTCTGGCAGTGGTATTTGTACATATCACGGTAAGCAACTGTAACATGTATTGATAAATAATATTTCAAGCGGCGAAAACAAATATTTTATATGTTTTGTACAAATTTTATTTGAAATAGTTTAAGATTACATTCTCGTGATTTTATGGTTATTTTGCATATTGATTTAGAGACTTTCTCTCTAAAACGTTGGCAACTGTGTGCGAGATGCTTGGAGCGCGGTTGGCGAAGGAAGAAGATGTGACGGTAATGGTGTTGGAACAACTTAGCTGAGATTCCGCGGCGACCTATCAGCACTTCGTCCCCCCAACCACCGCCTTCTCTAACAACCCCACTGAGGGTTAAGATAATTCCGCTGCGTTTCGAAACGGAGATGAAGCGTTTTCTGATAAGACAACTGCTCTCCTGTCTGTTAATTACGTTAACGACTTCTGAAACGTTCTGTTCAAAATGGAACACTAGGTAATTTGTAAAGCTTGTACCTACGCTAGAATGCGAATTTCGTTAATGAACTCCTTAACATAATGCGTAACGTTCCTTAACCATAAAGAACAATTTTGTGAATGTCGAAGTTGTTGCCAAGTTGTAAACATGTTTCAAACAAGCGGACCTCAAAATTATGCCTATTACTATGTATTAATTTTATTTTCATACATACTATCCCGTTTCCCACATCCCGCATTTACAAAATAATGGAAGGACCTCGCGTCACGAAGTGCTCGTTTCCGGGGCTGTTTACGAGAATGTCTGGTTTTTTTTTTTTTGAGGAGACATGCAGAGCTTTAAAAAGTTAAAAATAAACTATGAAGAAAATATTAATAATAGTTATAAATTAAAAAGTTTAAACAGTGCGCTACTTATTATTAATAGTTGCACTGAGTATTTTCCGTATGGGATTTTGTATTCGCAAACAAATATACTATAATAGATGTTTGTATTCTTTTTGCCACGCAGTTTCTAGTTCATTGGGTAGTAGATAATAAATAGAAGAATACCGATTGTCATTGAACGCCAGGCAGGTTTTTTGTATAGCGCAGAATTTTAAAAACAGTGTGGTTTCATAAGAAAAAACATTATTGCAATATTATAAGCAGTAATTAATGAAATATTATGAACTATGCGTTGATATTTCTGACGCTATAGTATAGTTATTAATACGACGGAAGGAAGTAGCCCAAAGGAAGGGGTCTGATAGCATTTCCAGAGACAAGTATCAGTTCTATTCAGAGTTATCTGTTGTTTGAATTTCCAACTCTTGTTTGAGGTGACAGCAACATTTGCGAATACGTTATGTCTAAAAACACATACTCAGTAGCCTATTAAGTGAAGATTTTATGTATTTCCTGTAACCGTGAGCATGTAAGATTTTAAACCTAATTTACATTTCAGTCGCTTTTAGTACGATAATTAATCTTCAAGATAATATGCCGGCGAGGAGGGGGGAGAGTATGGAATGCAGAAGGTAATGATTAAGTGCTTTAAAACTGGCTGGTATTATGACTTCGTCAATAATGGCAAAAAAATTTTCATTTTATTTTTTTTCTCTTTGGTTATTGCAATTGTTCATTGACTTCGGTCTCTCACTCTAACTTCTCTCCGTTTACATATTTCAAGAAACGTTAACTTAAAAAAGGGAAATTTTACGGCACACGGCTAGAAAACCGTGTCGAAACGGCTCCGAAACGGAAATACATGAAAGTCTTAACTCTATCCAAGAAACCAGCAAATATCCGTCCCTAATAAGAATAAAAAATACAATAATTCTGAAAAATGTTTCACGATTTAACACACTCCTGTAGCAATTGCCACTTAACGCATGGGCTTCTCTGGCATGTTAATATTACGAGGAGGGGGGAGCGAGCGTGGATAACTTTGGCAAATAGCAATAAGAAAGAAACGCGATTCTAGTAACAAACATATTTGACTTTCAGCAGGTTGAGCACTGAGGTAATATCGCCATATAAACAATTCACCTTCAAATGATGTAATATTTTAAAACACAATATATTTTCATATAAAAAAATACAATTCAACCTCATTTTTTGTGTAATAAGAACTAATTGTCCCAAATATTGTTTTCCTGGGATAATTTTTTGCTATAAACTTTACCATCACTTCACAGAGCTTTAGCTAATATGTGTGTATGGCAAATCGCTATATGATTCAGTTACTGTTGTGGCATATTGTTAAGTACGTTTTCAGGCTTCTTATGGAACTGAAACTCCGTTCTGCTTCACGAGATGAGCTGTGTAATACGATCAAAAGTCGTACCAAATTTCCGATATTCTTGAATAATGACCGTAATTATGGCACCATTTGCTTGAGTACATTTGAGTAACATGAACACGTGGTGCATTATATTGTCACTCAATCATCTTCAATTCATTTCCAGATATGCAATATCTATCTCTGGGTACAGTTTTAATAAATCAGTCTGTAATTCTCCTGAAATCAATGTCGATTCCAACTCTTGCAAACAATTCACTGAGAGAAATCAGAAGAGGAAATTTTACAGAACAGTTCGGCAATGGATTTATGTATATTGTAGCGACAAAATAACTTTATTACTAGCAACAACATGTCCTGTAGTATATTGCAATCCCAATTTGAAGAACAACGTAAATATTGTTAAACGTTAGTTTGTTGTATTAACCATCTTTTTCTGTAGCAGTAACAGAGTGCTCTGTAGTAGGTATTATACACATAGTTGAAAATACAATCACAAAGGATTATAACGATAAAAGAGCGTAGTAATGTAAACCCAACATAGCTCTTTCATATCCGCAAAAAACACGTTCTGCATAAGTTTCCTCGTTCTTTCGAAATTTTACAGAACACATATGATATTCACAACAGTGTCGCGCATTGTTAGCAGTAGCCTATGATTCTGTTAAATATTACAGAAATAGTATAGCAGAGTAGTATTGTTATTATGGAAAGTCGGGCGCAAGGGAATGGAGAGTAAGCGTCAGGCACCGGCGCCGACATATTGCTCTGTCATTCCTGTCAGTCGTCGGCCATCTTGGATCTCGCTGATCTTGACGTTGACCCTGTGCCCGTGACCTATAATTACTATTAAACAAATGAAAATCCAAAAAAATGTACATAAAATTATAAAATCGCCAAAAAATATATAAAAATTAAAAAATTACTAAAAAAAATTACTTAAAAGGTACATGTAGGAAGTCCGGGGTTCAAAAATAGGGGGATCAACTAAGCTCCCGACATGACCTGCCCTTACCAGGTCGACCAGTGTCCATCTCGTCAGCAATGTTATATGTCGGTGACCTTGACATTTGACCTTCACCCCGGTGACCTTAAAGCCAAAACAATTCTAATTAACCCCAAAAATTTCTAAAAATCCAAAAAAAATTTAAATTATTATTTAAAATTTCTTTTAAAAACTTACATTTCCAGAGGTCCCTCCACAACCACCCTTGGTCATTTTTATTAGTAATTTAATCGGTCAACTACTTGCCTTAGATAATAAGTCAGTAGGCCTTCACACCCTCACCAATACATATTCTATCGTATGCAGTCATCTTGGTATTTTCGTTTGTCATTTGTTTATACATTGCTGAAGAATGCTATCTCGGATTTCACTTTTACATCACATAGGTGGCGATAGTGTATTAAAAATCTAGATCGTCACCAGGCGAGTTATCGGTTTAGCCAACAGACTGCAGCCATATTTGTTTATGTTTTTAAATTTATAGGTTGCACTGTCAGCGCCCTCCATGTTGGATTCTATTTTCAACACATAAGTGGCGTTAATTTCTCAATTTCGCTGCTAGGCGAGCTGTCAGCATCCACACACTCTCTCGGTTCAGCCATCAGGTGAGCTGTCTACACTCATACTATTTTTATTGAATTAGGAAAATCTGTAATTTTCATTATATTTGAACAATTATTTTCCAATTGGCAGTATATCTACATGAATATTGCGGGACTTTGACCATCTGCATAATTCATTAAATATATATATACAGGGGATGGACAATATAATATGAACACCTGACATATACATAATATTTATTTATTAATAAGGTGTTGGGCCACCATTTGCTTTTAGAACAGCTGCAATTCTTCGCGGAATAGATTTGTAGAGTGTCTGAATAGTTTCCAACGGAATTTTGTCCCATTCTTGTAGCAAAACATCCACCAATTGCTTCAATGATGTTGGAGATGGAAATCTGCTCCTCACTCTCTGCTCTAAAACTCCCCATAACGGTTCAATTATGTTGAGGTCTGGCCAGGGAAGATGTTTGATGATATTCTGATGCTCCTCAAACCAAGACTGAACCTTTTTGGCTGTGTGTATGGGCGCATTATCATCTTGGAATATGGCAGTGTTTGGCAGCAATATGCTAGTCATAGTAATAACTTCATCATTGAGGATGTCGAAATGTTCATTCGCAGTAATCCGGCCAGTGATGTGAATGAGAGGACCAGCTGAATACCACGATATAGCCGCCCAAATCATAACGGAACCTCCCCCATGTTTGACTGTAGGAAGCAGGCGGTCCGGATAATAGACTTATTTTGGGGTTCTCCATGCATAAACCCGGCCGTTTGTAGGAAACAATGTAAACGATGATTCATCGGACCATACCGCATTCTTCCAATCATCAAGTGTCCAGGTTTTATGATTGTGGCACCACTTCTTTCGCANTTTATGATTGTGTCACCACTTCTTTCGCAGTTTAGCGTTGGCTTCCGTTATAAAGGCTTTCGCATTTGCAGCCCTTCCGTGAATGTTAGCTTTGTGGAGCTCCCGCCGTACTGTGTTTGTTGAAACAGTATTACTCAAGTGAGTGTTGAGTTCTGCTGTGACTTTTGCTGTGGTAGTTTTATGTTGTCTGGCCACAATTATTTTTAATGTTCGTCGGTCTGTGTCAGTTAACTTTGGGTTTCGCCCACTATTCCTCTTCGCCGATGATGTTTTACCATGTTTTGTGTATGCTGTCATTACCGTGGATACTGTCGCTCGTGAAACGTTAAACAATTCAGCTGTTTTCGTCACAGACACTCCCACTAACCGAGCACCAACGATTTGGCCTCTTTCGAAGTCTTAGAGATCACACATTTCACCGATCGCTTGTTTTAACCGTCGCGGAACAAAGCGTATAATACACTGAAATATAACCTACAATATTTGGGACCTAAACTGTGCAAACATACGCGTCGAATTATTTACACGGACGCATTGTTGTCAACATGCAAAAAAATTTACTATATTGCATGGTGTTCATATTATTGTGTCCATCCCCTGTATGTATTGAAATCCTAAGTTGTTCACTTTTAAATAGTATTTTTATTTAATTATATAATCGTTCACATAGTACAATGGTAATTTTTACATAACATTTTAATTAAATTTATTTTATTTCTTTACATTTGCATTTTAATTACATTCTGGCAAATTAGTTAAAAGATGAAATAAACAGCAATTGTAATTACACAATTTTTTATTGAATTAATTAAATACAGTCGTTCATGCCCTCGAAAACATGTTACAATATTCTTCGATATATATGCATCTCAATATGCAACTTTGTTGTAGGTTACAGTCTTTTATTCATCTTGCTATTCACACTTGTGTTGTCCTAGTGCGAAAATATCGTGACATTTATTACACCGACACACTGTGCAGGGTAAATTATGTAGGTAACAATCTTTTGAGGACATGTACCGAAGTCACAAGAGACCTGCTTACAGCAAACCTGGTAGCGAGTTACTGATGACAAATGCACTTCACCTTTACAGGTTTTTGCATGTCTAAGTAAATTGTCGGTACGGCGGAATTACTTACCGCACCTGTCACACAAATATGACATGCGACAGGGATTCTTGGCACAATCAAAGCTTTCATGGCGCCGTACACCATAGCCAAAATGATTTTTACAAAAGTGACACTGATGACGTAGTGGTTCAGGCAAACACTCGGATGGACCTATTGGAGATGTAGCTGCTGGAGCTGAAGAAGCAGGCAACGCCAGAAATTGTGTTCTACGTACTTCATGCGAAAAGTTCGATGGCCCCATTGAAGATTTCGTAGGCGTCACAGCTGAAGGAGTTGATTGTACTGTACCATCTGTAGATGATCGTGCTGCACTGATGGCAGTAGATGCTGGTAGCGCTGTAGGTGTCCCAGCTGAAGATGTCGATGGAAGCATACCAATCTGAAGCGATGGCACTGTACTGGTGGAAGTAGATGCTGCTAGTGATGTAGACATCGCAGCTGAAGAAGTCGATAGCGCTGGTAAAACAGGAGACATCTCACCCGAAGAATAAATCGATGGTGAGAAAATATTGGCGGACAATATCCACTCCACTTTAATGCAACTAGTCATGGAATACCTGGCGTAGAAGCTAGCCGAGACGATCCACCTTTCACATTAGCCGTTGTCAAGTTAAGCCTCTCAGCTGACCCCACCACCACTCCCCTCCCCAAAACTGCATACAATAAACTGCATATATGCGTATGCAAGCCCTATGACTCTATATTGACTTCGAACCAATCGTATTACACCATTAATACATTGTTCAGACATCGAACAGCCAATCAGCGAGATGCCACGTGATTGGAGCTGGCCAATCGCATACGAGCATTGAGAACCACACAAACAGAGCAGTCCGTCTGACCCTGTGTAAACTGACCCAGTCGAAGACATTTATTCGCAAGCACGACCCGGCGACGAGGATACCAACAAAGAACACAATTGCCGATGCTCGCAGACGTCGGTTTCGCTGGTCACTCTCATTGTTGCTCATCGCTTCGCTGGCATCGCACATCTGGTGCTTAATGCTGTGTAAGGTTCCAGATTTCTCCACTCGTAGGCACAGCGCGGCTTAAATAGATCAGCTAGTCCTAGCCAGACAGTTTCCTCGCATCCCGAGTCGTGCTACGGGTGGCAAAGGCGATGACCAGAACAATCTTGCAACGATAACCGCAATATATTCAATCCTCAAGGACAGGAGGCGACACGAGTCCTCGCAAGCTTATCGCGAAACATGTTCGGGTAGCGCGGTGATCACTTTTTAATTCTCCGGGCGCTTCTCCGGTTACCGGTGATGCTCTTAAAACACTGAGCTTCACGGCTTCGAGGGGGACGGGGCAAGGGAGACGATTCCGAGCAGATACATACATCGTCATAGGGCCTTTAATTTTATACTCGAGAATGAATTTAGATATCATTATTGAACATTTTTATATGCTGTTCACTGTAAAGTGAGGACTTTTGAAGCCCCAGTTACTTTTATCTATTGGCCATTTTTTATCCTTCCAATTAATTTTTTTTTTTTAATAAATATTGCCATGTAAGTAATAAACACAGTGTTTATATTTCACCACACTCGTAAGTCAAAGGCTAAAATAAAATATAATATATTGGCTATTATTCCAAATGAGAAAGCTTACAAAAGTGCTCATTTTACTGTGAATAACGTATAAGAAGCGTTACGTAGGAAATAGCGGTAGTGTACGAAGAGAAAGTTGTTTCTCCGATACTTGGGTAACACCGTGCGATGCGAGGAGTCGTCGGGACGTGTAATGAAGGAAGTTATAACGCTGCGGCGAAGCATATCCTCGCAGAGCGGAATGGTAATGACTCTCCCGAAGCGGTAATGAAGAGCATCCCGCACGTCCCTTAATGCAGTTACCACGCCATCAGCAGTGTGCATGAACTGGGCGGTGTCATTACGATGTCTGTCTAGACATTGTCTAATAAGGAGCGTGCTATAAATCTTGCTGGACCGTAATAATTTATTTTGAAAATAAATAAATGGAAGAGTTACATCATATTACGGCTTGAAATATAATAACATCGCTTTGTTGCTTTGGTTTCAATCTTATAATACCTCATGTAAAAAAAAAATTCTTTAACTTTCACCAAAGAGGCGACTTTTCTATCCGAGCTCGTTAGAGCGGGTTTATATGGCAAAGCTATGGGCAGTAAACTTCAAGGTCGATAGCTCACTCATTAGTTTTATTCGATGATAAAGGCATTCACTCACTATTTTGATCCTTGCTCGATCGAAACGTTGATCCAAGCATGTGAGTACCGTAGTAGTCAGTAATGCATTTCCACGGACTCAACAAAGTATGACTCGCCATTTTGTAACCCGCTCCCACTCTCCTTTTCTTCCAAGCTTTTGGGGTAGCGGTTATGTAGTGGTGAGACTACTCGCCTCCCACCAACGCGAGCTGGGTTCGATTCCCGACGGAGTTATTACCGAATTTTTGCATGTGGGAAACGTGCCGGACGGTGCCGCTGGTTAGTGGGTTTTCTCGGGGATCTTCCACATCCTCCGCCCTTGCTTTCCGAGACTCATCTATTCTCACCTCGTTTCACACTCATCGGCTCTCAAGATCTTGATGTTAATAGCTGCCCAAACCTCTCAATAAAACTCCCAAACTTTATCTCCCAGCTTCAAATTTCCCAAATAATTTAAGGACAAAGAAATGCAGCTAATTATTTGGAAGACACAATTATTTGGGGTAGCTAGCAAGAAGAACATGACGAGGAAGAAGTTCTCCAGAAATTCGACAAAACTTTGTGTCATTCTTAATAAAGACAAAGCTATTTTCTCTCAGAAGTCCATCAAGATTTTAATTAGCATAATTTCTCAAGACGTGATAAAAGTTGACGAAGGAAAATTCGATGCAAAAATGAAATTGGAAGATCTTTCAGGTGTCAAGGAAATGCAACGTTTCCTCGGGTTGGTGAATTTCCTCAAAAAACATATTCCAAACAAAAGCACAATTAAAAAATATATCAACGATCTTCTGAGCTTCAAATATGAGTGGTGTTGCGGACCAGTACAGCAAAAAGTATTTCAAGAATTTTATAAATTACTTTCTAATGAATCAGTGTTAGCATTTTATTACCACAAACTTCTTAGTAAAATACCAGCTGAGAAGTTAGAAAAAGCCGCTTCTGGTGCACATGGCATTTTGGCGGGGACTATGGAAAGATCATCTTGGATGACCTCACGAGGCCATTTTTCCCTTCTCCCTCGGAATTACCCTTTTTTCCTCCAAAAACTGCAAAACATCGTCAGAATTTGCCTCAACATTTCCCGAATTTTCCACCAAACTGGCCACATTTTTCACAAAAATGTGTTTCGCAAAATGTGGTTGACTTTGGCACATGCCGATAACCCCGCAATGTGGCTAATAATTATTTGGTTGGTGAGGGGTTGAGGGGTATTGAGAGGTTACACTAACACTCACTCTCTATCATTCCATGCCAGCACCATTAATCTTGCCAGAAGAATGTTCGAGTTCATTGCCCCATCAGGCAAATTCTCTCATTATGCTCTGTCATTACTCTTTGGTTTTCTCATATTCCATCTGGTCACCTTTCACCTGGCATCCTGGTGGGGACGAGTCTCATTCTCTACCATACCACATGTGCGACNGTGGGGACGAGTCTCATTCTCTACCATACCACATGTGCGACACGAAGTGAATCCTGACCACATGCCTTAGCATAGAGTCGCACCGCATGCACTCATTAAGTTTTCCCTAAGCTTACTTATAAGTATAGTTGGCTGTAATTGCCGAACCATATAAGTTACAACCCACTATATTCATAACATGGGCAATACCTCAGACAGCAAAAATACTTGCATGGTCTAGTTTGCCTTAAGAGCTCTTATAAGCATAGTTAGCTGTAATNAAATACCTCAGACAGCAAAAATACTTGCATGGTCTAGTTTGCCTTAAGAGCTCTTATAAGCATAGTTAGCTGTAATTTCCGAACCATTTCAGGTACAACCACAAAATGCATAACATAGTGATAATCCCCGACAACGAAAAGGACCGCAGGGCCAAGTTTGCCTTAAGTGCACTTATAAGCATAGTTGACTGTAATTTCCGAATAGTTTAAGATATAGTCACCAAATTCATAACATAGGCATTACCACTGACAAAAAAGAACCACTTGTTCAAGTATGCCTTAAGAAAACTTATAAGCATAGTTGTCTATAATTTCCGAAGCATTTAATATATAGTTACCAAATTTCATAACATAGGAATGACCTCCGACGACGAAANGTTGTCTATAATTTCCGAAGCATTTAATATATAGTTACCAAATTTCATAACATAGGAATGACCTCCGACGACGAAAAGGATCACAGGACAAGTAATCCCTAAGCCCTCCTTTAAGAGTAGTTGACTCTAATTTCCGAACTGTTTAGGTTACAGTAAACAAATGCATAACATATACATCAACCCGACTACAAAAAGTACCACACGTTCAAGTATGCTTTTCCCCTCTTATAAGCACAGTTGGATATTATTTCCATACCATTTAAGACACAGCAACCAAATTCATAACATAGTTATACCCACGACGAAAAGGACCACAAGGTCAAAAAGGCCCAAAACCCAATTATAAGCGTTGTTGGTTGTAATTTCCGAAGAATAAAATATAGTCACCAAATTCATAACACTGTCATCGCACTCGACGATGAACAGAGCCACAGGGTCAAGCATACCCTAAGCCCACTTATAAGAATACTTTCCAACCATATCCCACCAAACAGGGCTATAGTCACCCAATTCATAACATAAACATCACTTCTGGCGACGAAAATGATCGCAGGGTCAAGTAAACTTAGGCCTTCGTATAATAATAGTTGTCTGTTATTTCCCAACCACAGAAGCTATAGTCACCAAATTCATATCATAGGTCTCAACTCCGATGACAAATAGGGTGATTGGGACAAGTACGCCTTTAGCCCTCTTATAAGCATATTTGCCCAGTGTTTTCCACCCAACGAAGCTACGACCGCCAAATTAATATCGCATTCATCACTTCCGACTGCAATCAAGGAGATATGGGTAAGAAGGCCTTAATCCCTGTTTCAAGCATAGTTGATCAGCATTGCCAAACCTTTGAAGTTGGGGAACATGTAACAACTATCCAAGCATATAAATAAAATTAATCTATACATAAAAGTGAATCGCAAAGTTACAATTGCATGTAGGAGTGTAGGGTCTGAAATAGCACACACATACACATCGGCCTGCATGCACTCGTCAATCACCCACCATCGCTCTTGTCGTCTGCTACTGCAGGTGTCTACCAACTCGGATTCTCTTCGGCGACTGCTAATCTCCCTTCGCCCACCGACGTTAAGGCTGTATATATAAATTTGTAAATAAATACATAAATAAACTTTAGCATGGGTAACATACAACAAACATCTATACACGAGGAAAAATCAAAATACATACAAATGTGCTGTCTGCATGATGTGCATAGTCGTGCGTAACTGTACAATTTATACATAGTAATATAAACGAACACCATCAGTCACACACAAGGGCCGGTGGCCCGAGTCATTGTTAGCATGGGTAACCCTTAACAACCAGCCATATATTAAAAAAATAAAGGGGTATACAATTGCACCGATAACAAGACATGAGTAGTCGCAGGTTACATTAAAACGTGTACATGTTAATATAAATAAAACCCCATCAGCCTATAGCGAGGGTTGGGGAAACCGAGTGAAAAATATATGAAATCGATTTGTATAGGAAAAATTAGTCACTTAGCAAACAATAAAGAACCAGCATATATGCAATTTCATCACAAACATGATGTCATAACGAATCACAACATATATAAAAAATGCCCCGATGGAGCCACCGCGCATAATAGTGATATCATTGTATCTATCATGCCAACATGAGAAAGAACTAATTATCACAAGGGCCAAACCTTTTGAGCACAATGCGTCAAGTACGATACACATTACGCGACTTGTAAAGACTGTGATCCTTTGCTTGACATAAAAAAACAGACATTTAAACCATTAGTATCGCAATATAGATGACACTGCTAGATACCGATACAAACAGACATAACAAAATAATTATAAAAATGTATGGTTTTAAGCAATTAAAAACCTGTGTATATTGCGCGAGCATCGAGCGCTGTATGTTATGTTAGGCGAAAAATGATCATTGTGAAGTGCGGGAACAATAAGAGGACAACACTGCTACACAGTGATGCAACAGATACAAAAATGAAATGTTAAGGAAAACAGTTATAAGCACTTACCAACCTGCGCAATCACATATTACACAAGCATCGTTTGCTGTGCTCTTTGTGTTAAACGATGCTAGACAAGACTAGACCATCCTGGTTAGTACAACAGAATAGCAAACGACTTCTTTATGAATCGATTGAGACGAAACCATCGCATACAGACTACAGCCAACACTCATAACACTAGCATCAGAATGCGTCCGACTCGACCGACATTGTGCGATCAACTAATTTCTTGGGAATCTGTAAGGCAGCATAGAGAGTCAACCAGCGGTGAAAGCACCAAGCAGGGCTCGGCAAGTCGAAGGAATAGCACAGAACACTAGCCTAGAGAGAAACACGTCAAGCTCCAGGGTGGCAGACCAGCCGAGTCACACATGCACTTCACTTTACGAAAGGAATTCTGTTATATAGCACAAGGTAACAATTTATACAGTTCTAAGTACAATAAATACATACAATGTTTAATGCTAGAACTGTAAGCACATACGAAACAACATAAATTTTAACCATTAGGCACGCAAGGGAGACTTTGCATCTATAAGCTCAGGCAAACAGATATAAAAAAAAAATTATGACAGCAAATAGAACATGTACTTATTTTGAATGCATACCATTTATACCGCTAGAACTGTAAGCACATTACGAAACGAATTACCCATGAATCCCTCGCCACAAAGTTTTTATTAATACATAAATACTATTAAATATGCGAACATTGTAATGACGAGTAAGGATGTATCGCAACGCACCAACAAACACACGCACACAAATACATTTCAACTATGTATGTACTCTGCTTTTAGAAGACTCAAAACATAAATAGAATAAGTTTACCTAAACTGAAAAAAATACTAGAATAGCTCTTTTATTCACAGAAAACCTGGAGGCCACGAGTGCATAACATAACTGTCGATGTGAGCTCAACAGAATTACAGACCACAATGATCATCCTCCCTTTCCGTGCATGGTATACATTACCGACCTCTGGAAAGCAACTCGCCNCAGAATTACAGACCACAATGACCGTCCTCCCTTTCCGTGCATGGTATACATTACCGACCTCTGGAAAGCAACTCGCCACTTACAAGCATTGTACTTAAACCACCCTTGCCATGACAAAACATACTTACTTTTTACATACATATGCTATTGAAATTTTATAGGAAACTAGTTAACACTGCCACGCGTTGCTGTGGCATAAAATATTTTGGTTCTATTCATTTCTGTGAAATTAATTGAAAGAAGTATATGTATTTTCAAAATCTTTATTATTGAGGCACTTGTTTGTATACAATGTTTTTAATTTTACCATCTTCCACGCGTATGAAAAATTAGTGAGGTTTTCCTACTCTAGAACACGACACATACAATTGCCAATGCGAAAAACATTATGTTTCTAAATCTATTCCGCACATTTGCAATGACTGCCCTTGAGCTTTATTTATTGTCATTGCAAATGCCAATCTGACTGGAAACTGTGTTCTTTTAAAGTGAAAGGGAATTTCTGATGGAATAAATGGAATTCTGGGAAGAAGAACATCTTCTCCTTTGAAAGCACCTTTCAAGATGGTAGCTTCTATAGTATTGGCCATCATTTTTTTTTATTGCAATGTGTGTTCTGTTGCAAAGTTTTGGTGGATTGATTTTACAAAGTAAAATGACTGGCACTCCTATTTTCAATTTTAATATATGTGGAGGCAATCCTGGAACATCACGCTAATTTAGAAATTCTGGCGGATAATTTACTGCTTCATTTTCATGTAATGTTACATCCACGATTTGTATGTGACATGTTCGCTTGTCGATAAGTATTGACATATATATTAGTATCGATATATCTATATAACGAGCATTGATGTACTTACAAGGAATCGGAACCGAGGCGTGTTTTTTTACATTTAGCGGACTCTCACAGAAATTGGAAAAAAAAATATTTTTATTACAATATTGAACGAGAAGGATTCGCCATCGCATGGAGTCGTGATGAGATAAAATTGGATATTATTCACAAAGAAATATTATTCACATGGATCATAAGTCACTTCTGAAAATTTTTGCCACCAAACAGCTAGATTCTTTTTCACCCCTACAACAATTCCGGTTGAGAATTATACGCTACTCATATAAGATTAGATATAAATATGGAACACATCTAACTGTGGCAGACAATCAATCCAAAAGTCCCTTGGGAAAAAATTAAAAATAGAATTTAAAAGATGAGATAGGGGCATTTGTGCATTACATAGTGCAATCAAGATACATCTCAGATGATAACATTAAAATAATCCATGAAACTAAAAAAAATTACCAAGAATACAAAACAAATCCCCGCATTCATTTTAAATTATTGGCCAAAAAAAAATATTACCGTTTAATTTGTTTACATATTTTCCTTTAAAAGACGATTTCTCAGTATCTGAAGGATTAATTCTTTGAGGAACTAGAACTTTACTTTGAAAAGCTCTTCCTGAAGAAATAATNACTTTACTTTGAAAAGCTCTTCGTGAAGAAATAATTCACAGGATTCATGTAGGGCATATACTAGAATTTTACTTCGAAAAGTTGTTCGTGAAGAAATGCGTCACGTGATACATGTAGGAATATAGGTATCACTAAATGCCGCTTATGAGCACAATAGTGTCTCTGGTAGCCAGGAATATCTTCATATATCACCGCGATAGTTGACCAATATCCACTTTGTTCAAAAAAAGGTATAACAAACATGAACCTCTTATCCCAAGTGCTATGCCAAGCTGGTCATGAGAAAGAGCACTCCTAGGCCTATTAAAACGTGAGGTAAAATGGTTTATTGAAATCATAGACTGTTTTTGAAGACACTTTTAAATTGTATTTCTGCCGATAATTTTCCTCCCTTTATTAAAGAAGTTTGCTGTCCGGTTGCTCGTCTAAGAATGCTCACTTTATCGTGGACCACCTATAGTTGCCTCTTCTTACAGCAAACTGGGTTCGATTACGGCAGGACCATACCCGAATATTCGCATTGGTAAACGTGGCGGACGCTGTCGTTTGGCTGAAGGTTTTTATTCGCGGTGCTCCTGTTTTTTTCCAGCATGCATTCCGTCGTTGCTCCATCTTCACCTCGTTCCACCTCTATCGACGGTAAAGACCTGAGGGCCTCAGCTGTTCAACGCCTTATAAATCTCTTACGTTGACATTCGTGCACCGAGGAAGACGAATCTGCGAATGTCCACCGACTCACCCACAGCATGACTTAAGTGTTTAATCAACAACCAACTATCCCGTTCAGTCATCCTAAAGAGCCGGTTTTTTACCACTTAACGCAGAAATTTTAGGTTTTCATGTCACGACTTTCGTTTCAAAGTATCGCGACGTTACATTTTATTGTTGTATGTTTTATCGCCTAGTTCATCTGTAGGTAATTTTGTCTGAAACACATTAATAGTTCAGACGATAAGTATGTATTACAGGATTAGTTTAGTTAACGGATGAAGCTTTATCGTAACAAATGAGACAAATTTCTTCCAAACTTCAAAACAACAAAAATAAAAATCAAATCAAATGAAAATAGGACCTAAACGAAACGAACAACGAAAGTTCGCACGGTCCGTAGAATTTTTTTAAATTGCTCTTTTTAACCTATATTTCTTGGAAAAATAGGCTCATGCAATCATGCGAATATCACTGTAAGGAAATCCTACATTTGTAGTTTTCTACCAAGCCGTTAGTTTGTTTTCAAAATTGTGGTCTTTGAAATATTTAAGGCACAATTTTATTTTTCGGGAACAATCTAACAAATTGAACAAAATGTTGTACTTCGACTGTTTATCATGTAGGTATCTAATTTATGGAGGTAAAACTGTTATTGGTCGGTCATTTGGCAAGATAGTATTCCATGAAAAAATTAAACTTTAAGATCATATGACGGGAAGTACGAAATATATTCCTTCCAAATTTAGCTGGTAATTAAAACCATGGTGTGCTATATTATAGCGCATGACATGAATTATTGTCAANTAGCTGGTAATTAAAACCATGGTGTGCTATATTATAGCGCATGACATGAATTATTGTCAAGTAACTTATTTTTAACTTAACGGAAATATAGATATTTTATGTTAATTTGGTATCGTACATTTTCACCAACTTCAACCAAACTTTGTATGCTGAAAGTATTAACTACAAGCATTAAATATGCTTATACATTGCCTATTGTGNGCCAACTTCAACCAAACTTTGTATGCTGAAAGTATTAACTACAAGCATTAAATATGCTTATACATTGCCTATTGTGCCCACAATTTTGCAAGATAGCGCCACACGAATAAATCATTTTTAAGGTAGTAGGTATATCGGGAAATAATTGACCGATTTCTACCAAATTTGACAGACAAGTAATACTGCGGCAGGTGATGTAAACTGGTATGTTTCACGAGGGCCAGACACTTATTTTTAATATGGTGACCGCATAAGCATTTGATTAATATGCTAAAATGATGTAACTAATATAATCCCAACTTTCTATGTGGGTAGGTATCTAACTAACACTATGACATGGCATATTAACATATTCGGTTGAAATGGATAAGTAAGTTATTTTTAAGTGGGGATGCATAAATATTTTAGGTTAATTTCGCATATGTACTACCACACTCTTCTTTTATATATCTCTACCAAACACTGCGTGTTAAAGGTGTCAACTACGTGTCAAACGTATTAATAAATCGCCTCTTTTGTCTGCAATTTAGTAAGATAGGGCCACAATAATAAATTAAGTTTGCGTGTCATATTTCGGAAAACGATCAATCTTTTCGTATCAAATTTGGCAAAATAAAAATACGACATTGTTCCATGTAAACTCATATGTTTTAAAAGGGTAACACTGATTTTTAAAATGGTGGCCATATTCGCACTTTTTATTACTATTGTTATGATGGGATCAGGCCTTAGCTGAACGGCCTGCCTGATCACACCTTCAAACATGGAACCAGGATACGAGCATGATTGCAAGAACACCTTGCGAAAGACATTTGTAGAAATCCCCTCCACCGGCCAGTAAACTGGGTAGTTAATATTAAACCATGTAACCAAGTTTAACCAAACGTGGAATTCTTGCAGTAGCCTATATTACAACCATCAAATATGTCTACACAGAGCCTCTTTTTTCCACCATTTTGTAGGATATATTTATTGTGGTCGCATATCTCGTGAACAAATTAACCGATTGCCACCAAATTTGTTAAAATGGTATAACTATGGTACGCCATGTAATCTGATGTGTTTTAAGTGGGTCATACACTTATTTTCTAAGTGATATAAATATAAATATTTTATTTTAAAACACGTGTTTTTTTTACCTCGGTCTTAGAATAAGGCCTAATTCATCAAATTTACTCGCATACATATGAAGAGGAAAGTAAGCTTAGAAGTTGTAGTAACAACTTCTTGTTTTAATCGCCATTTTACTAACGTAGGTTAAATGTGGACAGTTATACACTAAACTGTACCTAAACTTGCAAGTGGCACAAGCATCTACTGCCATCCCTTGTAATTCATCGAACTTCCTGATTCCGCGTAAAAAAAAAAAAAAGATGTAATTAACTAAGCAAACTAAATTATTTGTTATAAGCGGTAAATGGAATGTAAACAAACACGCATCAGGGAGTACCTGGGTTCGATTCCCGTGTCAGCCATTCTGATTCCGATTTTTCATAGTTTTCCGAAATCGCTCCAAGCGAATATTTTAATGGTTCCTTGATACAAGCCATGGTCGATTCCTTCTCCACTTCTGATTATCGGCAGTTAATGGCTCCGCCTATAGATATTCGGCAGTCGATAAGTCGTTAAGAGATACATAAAACCTAAACACATCAAACAGCTGAACACTCTTCCAATACACGTATCTACGAAAATATCACTAACTTCAAATAACTCGAAAATTGCATTTTCAAAATATCGCGTATTTTTATAACTATGTTATGACTGCTACAAATTAAGTAAGAACTATTTTGTTCTGTTTGTACATCTTAAAACATACTACCAACATGCGAGAAATGATACGGTAGAAAACTGCATTGAAATTTTCACAGGATTCCTGCCAGTGGTGTAACCATTGGTGTTAAGGAGTGTACTCTATCATTAAACTGACAAGGTTGTTTTTAATCCCGTATACAGATCATTTTGTCTTAATCGCTTCTCCCAAAGTTCGTTCTAAAGGTCAGGTTCCCCCTCCTTTAAGGGTAAGAAGAGGGTGGGATGACATTTAGGTTATTAAAATTATTTACATCAATAAATTGATAGGCTCTTCGTTGTAAATATCAAACTTGTTCACACTGTACTACGTAAAAAAAATGACACAAATTGAGCACCCTGTGCGTAGAGGATACATCAAACTGAATACTCCAGCCAGCTTCACCCGTAAGGTTGCATCGATCCAGTCTCTCTTTCTCTCTCTCTCTCTCTCTCTCCCCCTCCCTCCCTCTTTCATAAACAAATCCTGCAGGTAGGCGGAGCCCTTAAACCGCAGACAGACTTGCATGTTCTTCGCCGCGGTCTCAGCTGCCAGCGACACTAAACAGTTTTATTGTCCTCCCCCCCCCNTATGAGAAAGGCGCGCGGAATACGTGCGACTGGAACTGTGTCGTGCGGCACCTCTCGCAAATTGTGTTCTCGGCACCCGCCAGCCAAGTTGTTTAATAAGGTTTGTTCTTCGTCAAATTACTTTAGGTGCACGACTCAGCTGAGGTGGAGTTAGTGTCTTTAAGCTACGAAGTATGAATTATAGTGCGTACCAAATGCATCTCAACCTTCATTAAATCAAAGGACAGTTATACCGTAGAGCTTGTATGCGGCTACTTGAGCGCTCCTGTAGATCTACAGTATATACCTATTCAAACACATACTGACTATAGTACTAATAGTAAAGTAATTACATATCTGAACGCCATGTTAAAAGAGTAGAAATGAAACGTGCCGACAGTGCAGTGTGTTTCTTTCTCTTCTAAACGCGTGGAGTAAGACTTGACCTAATACCAGTTTGTTCGAAAATATAAGTCCGATTTCGTAACTCTCACATATACTGAGGTTTGGACGGGAGTAAAACATATCTGCATATTTCAAAATAGTTTTGTTACTGAAGTTACACATCTCTGACAACGGTACTTAATCCCGTTCCTGAACAAATGTGGCTCATTTCAGGCAAAGTAGTGACTTTTATGCATAAAATGCGGTGTTCGTATAGCACTAAGTACGGAGAATGCAGTACATGCAGAATTACTTCATATCTCAACTCTCTCACTTTCTTTTTCGTAAATTTTTCTAGTAAAATTTTGCGACCTCTTTGCTAGTTCGTATTCCTTTCGTACCCGAGGACGCCATGGATTAGAAGTCGCACACTATATTGTGGTTACCAGATTATACTCACCGCGAAGGTTTCATTGAATATAACAAAGTTTGTTTGTTGCAACCAAATGAATTATTCATATAGGGGTAATGAAATATTTTGTTGTTGAACTCGAATTATTTTGTTCTTATTTGGTTGCCCTACGCTGTAATATTTGGTTTGGTGCAACTAAAAGTTTGTTTGGCTCTTCGTACATTAAACCATTTCTGTCATCATGAAAAAAAATTAAATCCCGACTGAGATTCGTACCTAGATCGTGTTTGCCTTAGTAGAAGGCTTATGCCGTAGCAACCTCAGCTAAAGTGACTACTGCTGAAATAGGAATGTTTTTTTTAATGCGTACACCGCAAATACTGGACATCATACGTAAATAAACATTTCAAGTTTGCGGCTTTACTGTATAGTTTCCTGTTGGACTTGTTTTAATTGATTTTTATAACGTTTTTAAGCATCATTAAATGTACTAACACGCTCTTCCTATCCTAACTGCCACAAAAATTACAAACAAACTCTCTAGATGTATTCTCGGACGAAGGCAACAAATTAGTGGCCAAGCAAGTGTATATAGATGATTGATAGTCTAATTTTTTTGTGCCAACGCAGATGTTTAGTTTATTCATGCGTGTATTTTGTTAGATGATAAAAATTATTTTTGTTGCTTTTTAAGTTTTGTTTACGCAACAAAATATTTTGTTGAGGCTACTAAATATGTACGCCCTATACAAACAAGCATTTTGTTAGCTGAACAAAACTTTCTTTCAGTGAAAAAAAAAATCAAATCCACAATTTTTGTTCGATTTTGATGATTGAAGTCACTCCATACACATTTAAACTGGAGTCACTTTTTTGAAAAACAATGAGGACAACCGTACTTAAGAAATAGTGCACTAATATAATTTCCAAAAGGGGAAGCGGTACGCCTGCGTGAGTATGCAACAGCTAAGCCACCTGCGAATGTGCTTGTCAGGTAATGGCGAGGATTGGGAGACGGCAAATATCAAATGATCTGACAAAAGTAACATTTCGTAGAATTACTCGCAGCGCTACTTACTTTGTAGCGATAGTGTGAAATGCAGCAATTACGTTATTTCTATTTCTGTCGCCAAGAATTTTTGTTGGGACCAATATAGACGTGTCTTGCCAATGAAAGTGTGTATTGATAGTGGCTGAAATAGCACAAAGCTTTCAAATATTGTGTATAACGACCGGTAGTTCACAGACATGCTAAGGCTGGCGTTTGATAATGATTTGTGAAGCTTCTCGCCCCAGTTGACTAGCAAGACCTGCGGTGCGGGTATTTCAAACTCCGCGCTACCACGAGTCGTACTGTTATTAACGGCCAGTGAGCACAGCAGGTTACACATTCCCGGGGCTAGCTGATGTTCACATGGCGTGTGGGACAGCTGGCGAAATTTCCATATGAGCACCGAGACTGTACCATGAAGAGTTTCCCTATCGACAACAGTCTGAGCACACGATGTTCGTCAGAAAAAACCACCGCTTACGAGAAATTGAACGTGAACACATGTAGTACAAGACGACGAATAAGTAGGGAATGGAAAATTTCCCTAATTCATTTTAGAACAAGCTAGAATTCAAACACATGTACATTTCCTTCATGTTTACAGTCAGCTCACAGTTTATTGGGCACACCCCACGTGAACTATGAGCCAATAACAGAGCTGCATGGAAACAAGGACCGAATCCCGTGGTATCTGGTCTGCGGTAAAACTGGCAAAACAATCGCGCAGCAGCAGGAGTCAATTAACAGACAGCTGAGGCTAGAAAATACATAACAGCGAGGAGTCTAGCCTACACGTCGTTTAAAACGCGAAGTTTTCCAGTCCCTACGAATAAGTACGCCAGTAGGGAAGGAAAACATATTGCAACAGATTGAAGAAAACCCACAAACCAATACAATCGCCATTACACGACCATTGGGAGTTGGCCGTATGCCCCCGTGACGAGTCCTCAACCAACAGCTACCTGTGCCGTTCCGTTAACGCAACATCCGCGCATTAGGGACAGCAGACGTTGGCCTGCGAGTTGTATTTTCGCAGGCGGACGATCTGCTCTTCCTCGAGCACGTACTGATCACTGGTGAATCTAGAAACGGCGTATCTAAGACCCATAACAGCGTGTTGTCTCTCGCAACTCGTCATGTAGTGAGATTCAGTGCGAGTGTTTGGTGCGGCCTGTTCAGCATAGGCCATAGTCGGCCGACGTGTTATCCCGGCCTGCTTAGCTGTTGCAGTTCGCCTGCCATCTCTTGACGAACCTCGTACCAGGCCTCTTGGAGGACGTTCCACTTGCCGCTTGTGTGACAATGCAGTTGGAGTACAACGTGGGGCACCGGCTCACTCTGCCAGTGCCGACTTAACTCCTCTGGTTTATTTCATTTGGGCCCGGCCAAAGAGTTGCGTGCACGAGAAACCGGTCAGCACCAGAGGGTAACTCGTGATCTGGATCACGAGAGCACGCAGAGCGATACGCACCACTCCAGCCATCTTGGGACGCGCGCGTCACCGCGGGGCGTGGACGCAATCTTCGAGCAAACCTCAACGGACGTGCACCGTCAATCGTTACAAATTTCAAGTCGATAAACATTGCACCTTATTATAGAAACTAGCATGTGTGATAATACTGTGATATATGTGGTGAACGTTTTTATCTACGTGTGTAAGCAACAGTTTGATTTGTATGCGTACTTCATTAAGGTCCCAATGCACTGACACGCACTCGCACGTTCACTGGAGGCAGGTGTGTCGTCTAGCCGCGCAAGAATTCCGCTGCACCCTTTCAAAATTAGTGCCATTCATCTCTTGAGCACGATTGGCCTCGGTGTGTGTTTCACTAAGGCAACCATATTTCTTCGTGTGTAAACACTGACTTCAAGCATCGAAACCGTAGAAAAGCTATGGGTTAGAATGTTTATTTTGCGGTCTTAAACTGGCACCCAAATTTATTCAATGAAGTGCGATAGTTTTGAATTACATCCGAACATATCCACCACATTTCACTATTACCAGGTAGTACGTTGATAGAACTTGGCTACTTCATTCGTAGGCAATTGTAATATGATATGTTATTTGCATTGTTAGAAATTGTTTAGTCATTTAATTACAATGAAAGTTTCGAATATTTTATAATTATATGGTGTTAACATCAAATAGTTGCCTAATAAAAGTATTTTAAAAAATTGAAAACTATGTTACAAAAATCAACTATGGGAGATAAGGGAATTTCTGAGTTATATGTTTTTACCATACAAATTTCAAAATTTTGCATAATTAACATGTTTGGCTACAGTCCAAATTAATTCTTGATGTCATCAGAATAAAGTAAAGACATTTCACAATCTTATTTAAGTGGTTCGACCATAATTTTATTTTAAGTTTCACAATAAAATATTAATTAGAGATATCCAGAATTTATATCCTTATCGCAGGTGAAAAAAATGCCAGACTTCCAAGAAATTTTTGTGTGTCGTTCGTTATTGTATTTATAGAAACACTTCTGTTATAATCAAGCATTGTGCTCGTATAAGTTTTTGTAATTTGTTGAACTCAAAATCTTAAGTTAAAATGCTTCTATTTGTATTTTTAAAATGGGTAGAAGTTATTTTTGAATTGATTAGGCATTTTATGAAATGTTTATTAATATTACGTATATAACATAACCGTGAAATATTTCAGAGAAAATAATTATTCAATTGAACAGCCGTAAGTAACCATCGCGAATTATTTGTGCGGTGTTAGGAGAGAGTAGAAGGTGTTCACGGTGAACTGAGCACTTCTGGAAGCCCTACTTAAGATCTACTTGAGTGAACGTTGTGTATTCTTCCGCGTTATGTAAAACTAACTCAGCCCTGGGCGTCATCACTTAATTCATGCGTCGTTCAAGTGGAACTGTGAAATTATTAGAAAAGTTAATAATTTACAAATCTGATAATTATTACACCTAGATGCATTGAAAAACATGAAGCGAAAGAAATAATTTAAGTTGTCACACATGGTTACCTAACACTTTTAATTTGACTTTAAGACATGGAATTACTTTCCCTCTATCGTTACCAACTAGGCGCATGTCACTCAGTGCAACCGTTAAAATGTATGTATGCAGGTAGGAGCAGTAACGTATTTCTAAGGTGGATTTCAAATGTGCTCACTTGATCGTGAACAGACTTTACCTCAATTAAGGTTCCTTCTACTCAGGTTTGGAAGATCAATGTTAACAGTTTGGCAACCAAAACTTTTTGCCACTAGGTAAGCGCTAGTGTCGCATGTGTACCAGATTTTTCTTTATTTCCTACGTTAAAAACAGGATAATTGTTGTAATCATAAATCAAATATAAAATAATTTCGTAACTAAGTAAAATCTTCCTCTTTTATTATTCACGTAGTTCAAAATTTTAACTGTGATCTCATTGGAACACTGCGCACCTAGTGGCGGGAATTTTCCTTATGCCAAATTCTCCCATAAGAAAACCCCGTTTTGTTCCCAACCTTAGTAGGATGAACCTTCCTCGACGTGACGGGCAAGCCTAGGCGACGTCAGGCACTAAAGATATACGCCTCGCCCCGTTGTAGGTGCAAGCAGTTGCCCCCGGCCCGGGGTGGTGGGGGGTGGTCCCCTGCAGGGCCGACAATGCAGGCACGGCGGTGATTGGCAGCCGGCAATTAGCGCGGCTTGTCGACAGGCGCCGCGGACACGCGCCGTCACACGTCGTGCCGCCATCTCCCCACCGTATATGTCTCCATTTATTTTAAAACCAACAATGACGCTGGCCAGTAGTGATAGGAAGGGATAAATGTTTTCTTTGTTACAGCAGGTATTTAGCATCAATTACCGACTTCCATTATCAACACCTCGACTCGCTGGCGCCGCCGGACACCAGTCGACTCCGTCACTGGAAAAGGGGGGGGGGG
>NQII01005120.1:0-10886 GCA_002778355.1 Clitarchus hookeri | reverse complement strand
GGGGGGGGGGGGAAATAATCACCAAAGACACCCGAAGTCCAGGCTCTTCGGTCTTACAACTTCGGAGTTAAAAAAAAACTGTTGCGTATTTAAACAGAACATTTGCTATAGGCCATCCACGGTTGCTTCACACTTTTCTGAAATCCTGTCGAAGTTCTACTTCCAGGATATTCCTCCGCCTCGTACAAATTCAGCTTAAGTAAGACTATAAAATTACACCGAAGGACAACGCACCGAACTCGTGCGCACTCGGTTGTAATAATATTTTTCATGAAATCTATTTCTTACCAGACGCTACCAACACACTTGTTTCCTCACTGTTTATTAAACATATTTATTATAAATGAAATATTATAATTTATAAATAAAATATTGGTCAGACTTCAATTTAAAGAATAAGAAGACACTGTTATGCTAACAGAGGTATAAAACGCTTGTGATACATGGCATATTTAGAAAACAACTAAACACTTCTTAGCCTACATGGGGAGATTTTACGAAGGCTTGATTCAAAAAGTGTGAAGGACCCGCGAATAGACAATATAGGTCATTCAAGGATACTGCACACCATTCTGAAACCCTGCTGAAGTTCTTATTCCAGGATTTTCCTCCACCTCATGGAAACACAGGTTACCCAAGTCTAGGAAATCACACCAAAGGGACAATGCACCACATTCGTGCGCGTAGAGTGTAATAATATTTTACATAAGAATTATTTATTTCCATGCATTACCAACTTACCTATTTTCTCCCTGTTTTTATTCATATCAATTGTAAAGAAAATAAAAAATTTTGTATAATAAATATAAGTAGATGTTAAAAAGGTACTTATTTTGTTAACAGAAGTATAAAACGCTTGTGAAACACGACATGTGTAAGAAACAACGTAACACTACATACACGGGGTGATTTTTCGAAGGTTTGATTTAAAAAGTGTGAAGAAATCTCGAACAGTGCGGATCACCGCCCTGCGGTCAAGCCTGTGATTACAGGCGTCGTCCAGGTGGGCAGACTAAACGGCGGAGCGGGACTTGCTAGCCCTCTTCCCCGCCGACTTCCGAGTCCTTGACGGCACCGCGTCGCCCGAGGACCTCGCGAGGGGGACGGAAGGCGCTCACGTATTCATGGCAGCTGCGAGGCGACGACCGCCGTCTGCGGCGGCCCAGGAGGGCCATTCATCTCGCCGCCGCGCGTCCAGTCCGGCACGACGGGGCACGCCGCCAGCTGTGCGCCATACGGCCCTTGCCGCACCCTCCTCACACCTCCATCGATTAGTCGATATGTCGATAAGTGGCTGTCGACAAGGCCGGTCGCGAGGCCCCTAAAACCCACCACCGACCTCGAGGAAACATCTTACTGCGAATCGAATCATTCAAAATTGTTTAAACTTTGCGGTATTTAAAAAAACGTTCGGATTTCGCGTTGCGTGACTTTGCGATTACAGTTAGGCTCCGAACTACAAGATTTAAAACTCGTGTTCAGATAATTTTCTAATTTTTTATTTTTTGCCAGAGTCTGTGCAAAACCACGTTGCGAGCTTCGCCACCTACAATCAAATTACACGGAATAAAATAAACCCTACTACGTGAATTAAGTACGTGTGTGTAAATACAGGTTGTACACTAGAACGAGGGTCGCACTCATTTATTTGATAGGCTTCTAAATATGGCTAAATCCTATCCATCATTAAATTGTTTTACAAATCTTCGCAATCTT
The DNA here is from genome assembly GCA_002778355.1 of Clitarchus hookeri. Classification (NCBI taxonomy): domain Eukaryota; kingdom Metazoa; phylum Arthropoda; class Insecta; order Phasmatodea; family Phasmatidae; genus Clitarchus; species Clitarchus hookeri. Next base: position 9,170 of record NQII01005120.1, on the reverse strand, counting down.
ACTTCATGGCAGGATATTAACAACCAGTAGTTTCAGTTATATCCGTATTTTCTCATGCGGTACAAAAATTATTAAATAATGTGCGAACCTCTGATTGCGGTTATAAACATGAAACATGTGACTGAAGGAAAATTTCTGGGATTTTGAAATAAATTAAGTTATGGAGGAATATGCGTAAATACAAGACGGCGAGGCTGTAAGTCTGCGAGTTTTCCAGCTTGCTACCCAATTAACGATTTTTTCTTTTATCATCGCGTGTACAATGTGGTGTTGTATCATCGCCAGTTGAGATGTACTGGTAATAAAGAAATAATTTCAAGAGCTTAATTTGTACAAAATCATTGTACACACATTAAAAATTTGGTGTGTAAAATTTTAAACGACCATCTGGGAGCACCAGGAAACCTCTACGTAATTTATTCATACGGTAAAAATAATATATCACAACGAAACTCTAACAAAGCTTCTATTCATCTCTCAAAACTACTCACGAATTTTTTGCATGCATTTTAAATGTTTTATTTAGTATGGAATGAAAGATTGCGCCAATTTTCAACTAAGTAAGGACTAAATCTGGCGGTGAATAAACTAACAAAATTAATACAATACAGGCGATATTGACAATTTTGTATACTGACGATTTTCCAATGTTAAGAACATTAAAACATTTATTCGACTATAGTAATATATTGTTATTCCGAGTTTTGCAATGCCAGTATTTTCAATGCTGGCGATGTATAGCCACTAGTTATTGGAAGTTAACGGAGCCGATATGTCGCATATCTGTCATAGTGGTTAACGTGCTGTATATTGCAATGATATTGAGAAGTCCATATTGCACCAGCAGGTGCAATTCGTCAGTAAGGTGTGAAGTAAAATTATTCATAATACTTTAGCAGCAAAGGAATACATTGGACGGAGAAATGGGAATTTTCCTCGAGAACTCATAGGTCAACATGTCAGTCAAGCTCTCAAGTCTTCCATTCGTAGAGTTGTAAATTCTTTTTGAGTACCTACAGCCATTCACTACCTGAAAACAGTTGTATTTTACGGTTTCGCGATTTCTAAAGAGTATAGAAACCCAACCGTGAGGTGGAGGGAGGAAGCCTTGGTCGGCGTAGCAGCTAGAGACCTCGCCTCCCACCAAAGTGAACAAGGTTCGATTCTGGGCAGGGTCGCTCCCAATTTCCTGCGCTTGGGAATCGTGCCGGACGATATAGCTTGTCAGCGGGCTTCCTCGGGGATCTCCTGTCTCCCCGGCCTTGCATTCTGGCGCTGCTCTATATTCACCTCGCTTCACCCTCATCGGCGCTCAAGGCCTCGTTGTTAAGAGTCGCCCTAAACTCTCCACGCTTATTTAAAGGAGAAAAAGGAGGGCACTGTCTAAACGCGGGAGTGTCTTTATTAGCTTACTTTCCGAAGGAAATATAGGGATCACTTCCCGGTCTGTGCGTCCGTGTGTCTGAGAGTTTTTCCCTAATAAGTGTGGAACGTGTGAACCAAATTCACCAAATTTGGTACGCATGCAGTACTTGGTAAGGAAATCCTAGATCATTATTTTTATATCACGCTAGATGCTTACTTTCAAAATGGTGGCAATTTATTTTTAAAATGTGGCATTTAATCTTATCTCGGGAACCATACAGCCGATGTAAAACAAATTTGGTATGTTGACAGAGCATCATGCGCACAGTGGGTTTAAAGAGGGATATCGTAGTTTGTCTTTCATTTCGAAAGATAGAACAATGTGAAACAATAAACTTTTACATTTTATCTCTAAAACTACTGTACCAATTCTCGCCTAATTTGACACGTAAAGAATACTACGGCAATGAACGTATGTGCCATTTAAACTGAATTTTTTCAAAATAATAATGCAAATATTTTAGGCTTATTTCATATTTATACAATACCGTTCTGCCAATTTCACCCAAACTTTGTACGGTGAAGAATCGTGCCGGACGATGCCGCTGGTCGGCGGGATTTTTCTCGGGATTCCCCGTTTCCCCCGCCCTTGCATTCCGGTGATGCTCCACACTTACCTCACTCCATCCTAATCGGTTCTCAAGACCTCGATGTTAAGAGCCGCCCAATTATCTTCACTTCACTTTGTATGCTGAAAGTATATACTACAAGCATCATATACGCCTACAAATAGTCAATCATGTCCTCCATTTTCTAAGATAGCGTCATATGCAAATATAAATATTATGGCCTATGTCATATCTCGGTACAAAACCACCAGATTCCTAACAAATTTGGGAAACCAGTAGCAATATGGCAGGCCATGTAAACTAATATGTTTTGAGTGTGTCAGACACTTATTTTCTAAATGACGCCCATTATAAACAGTTAGTTTATCTTAGTATAATATATCTACTAAACCGGGGGAAAAAATGTCAACTTAACTTTATATGCTGGAAGTAACTATTACAGCCGTCACATCTGTCTATACTATATATACTAAATTGTATGATAATGTTACATGAAAAATAAAATTTTTGTGTCATATCGCGGGAAACAATCAACCGATTCCTACCAAATTTGGTAAATTAGTTGTGCTATAGTAAGCCATTTTAATGTATACGTTTTGATTGGGCCAGGCTCTTGTCTTCAAAACAACAGCCATGTAAACATTTTAGCTTAGTTCGCTATATCTACGAAACTATGTAACCAATAATAATTTACCATTGTGAGGTGGCAGTATACATGCAAGAATCAAATGAGTTAATATATCAAATGTTTTCTCTGCCATTTTAAAGGTAGCACTAAATGCAAAACTAAGTTTTTATGTCCTTTCATGCGAAACAATTATAATTCCCACAATCATGAGACAATGCATACTTTCTAGTAAATCTAAATTTATATGACTTAAGGAGGTAGTCACATATTTTCAAAATAACAACAATGTAATTTTTTTAGTATCACATATGTCCCAAACAATTTTAACTGAACAATATATGCTGCAAGTGTCTATGACACTCATCAAACGTTCTAATACATATCCATTTTTTCCGCCAATTATAAATATCTTCACATGAAAAAATGGAGTTTTTATACCATATATCGAGGGCCAAACAACCCATTGGTGCCAAATTTTACACTCAAGTAGTGCTACAGTAGGGCGGGTAACTTGCATGTTTTCGGTGGGCCATGCCTGTTTTAAAGATCATTAGTAAAATAATTTATAATAGTATGTTATATCTGTTAAACAATTTAACAAAATTTTTTCCAAATTTTGTTTCCTTAAAGAAATCATCCAAATTAACATTTATGCGTACAGATATTCTCTTTTGATTGCATTTTTGTAAAATAGCTCCAGGTGAGAGACTCGAAAATTCAATTAATTTCCACCAAATCTCTCACACCAGTATTGCTATAAGAGGTCATATAAAATTACATGGTTTACCTGGCTCAGGCACTTATTTCCAACAAATTTACACTGAATCTCGCACACCAGTAGTGCTACAGGAGGTCATATAAAATAATTGCACCCATACCGAGGTACGTAGGCTCATTAGTTATCCCAGATAACTTCTTTTTTTTTAATCCCGCCGTTAAATTCGATAATGAACAAGTGAAAAATGCTCAGCCTAACGACAATAGTGGTTTGAAAAAAAAATTGTACATAGTATTAAGATACATGCTAAATTGCATTCACCAGGTTCCACCTCTAATGATACTGCTGCAACGAGACGTTTTTATGAAGTGTGTGTTCAAACAGAGTCAGCATGCCGCATCGAACAGCACGACAATCATACGAGCAGGTTTCCGCCTTTAACCATGAGATAATCGTGGCGTATAGGCATTGTGGATCATCCTACCATGAAACTGGTTATCGTGTTGGCAGAAATGCAACCACAGTCAAACGGATATGGGATCATCGGATTGGGGAGGGAAGGACTGGGCGACGCGAGGGAAGCCAACGGCCCTATAACACCAACGAGCGCGAGAACAGACATCTGGTGCGCATAGGAATTACGGACCATACAGACACATCCAACACTCTCGCACAGGAGTTTGGGCATGTGGCACGTCATCCTGTGTCCACACGAACGGTTCTCTGCCATCTGCAGAACCAGCGCATCTTGTCCAGGCGCCCATTACAGCGGTTGTTACTGACTTCTCACCGCAGGCGCCCGCGGCTGCAATGAGTGCGCGGAACGTTGGGTCTCGAAGGACAAACGACGTGCCGTAGTATTCTCCGACGAACTCAGGTTGTCCTCGTAGCCCCAGGATGGTCTCATCTCTGTCTGGCGGCACCGTGGCACACGCGTGGCCAAGTCCTGCAATGTGCATCGTCATACCGGCCCAGCACCTGGAGTTATGTTATGAGGTACCATCGTGTCCCAGTAACGCTCGCGCCTAGTCTGCATTGCTGGTATGCTGACTGCAACAATTACGTCGCGGAGGAGTCGTAGCCTGCTGTTTCTCTCAGCGCCAATCTGAGGCCCTGTGACAACGGTACGATGCACGACCGCGTGCGCAATACGTCACCCGACGGTTCCTGGATGACCACTGTGTAACACTGCTTCTTTGGCCTGCACGTTCACCCGATCTCTTACCTATCTAAAACGTACGATCCATGGTCGGATAGCCACTCACCTGCCACAGGAAACCCGTGGCCACAACATATGAACTTCGGAGATGCAGCGAAGTAGCATGGGACAGACATTGAAAGCCTATTCCTCTCAAAGCCGCGTCATGTAGCAGCAGTTATAGCCGCCAGTTGTACAGCCACGCAGTACTCATTTCCCCATGTTCTGTGTACGTAATACCGAGCTGCAAGAGTAATCCTAACACCTGTGTGTGATAGATACTCTGAACAATACATATGGTTGTGATACCTAATGTCATTTTTGGTAAGGCAATTTTAATGTCCAGTAGTGTTTGTATGTCAGGTTGAGGAACTTCCATCCCCTTCCCTCGCGGTTATCTTCCCAGCGACCATATCAGTCAATCACTTACGCCATATTGTTCTTCGTCGTCACACGCGTGATTCAACGCACCCTTCACTATGAAATTGAATCGGTGATTTCGAGCGGTGAAGTGTTACTATTTGTAAATTATGTTAATAAGTCACTTCTAACTGGGGAATCATTCCAAAGTGCTTTATGAACTAAAATGACTGTAAATGCATACAATCACCTTCGAATAAGAGATATTTAGTCACTGCAACAAACATTGAAGCTTCGTTGATTCCAGTAAATTATTATTCACTGGTTCGCAGTAACATCTCAATGAAATAAAGAATTTTTCAATGCTTCAGGATTGTAGTTAGCTTCAAAACGTTTTATAAATGCGCTCGTCTACTTGCTGCTATTGTACTTTTTTTGGGACCCGGAATTAGAGGAGGTATAATGAGACTGGAGCGCACTTAAAATATACCTTAATGGCTCTTCGAGTAAAGCACTTAAATTGTTTGCAAACATTTCATCAAACTGCATGAAAATACGGATATTTAAGTGGCGACCCTATCTATTGTTAAAGGAAAACCTTAACTGAAGCTTAGTGCAGTGTCATGTGTAGATTTTCGCGTAGAGTATTTTAAGATATAACTGCCTGCAAAGTACTTTTATTTTTATTTTTGAAAGCCTTCACATATGACGTTTACAATAAGCGAGGTGGCTTGAAATTACTATTGTAGGCAAGTATTAAGTTTATTTTCTTGGTGTATAAAAAATAATTGGTAGAAGGTATGTTCAGTGCTTAACATTAAAAAAAAGTGCTTCGTACATACTGCACACATTTCCCGCGTCAGATAGGAGGCATCTAAAGGCACGCTGTATATTGTTCTTATTCATTGGTATCTCGCTGGTTAAGTTTTTGATACAAAAAATTTATAAAATGCAACTGTGCAACTCAATATCCTTACCTTGCACTACAGTGCATACAAACATCCTAACTGCTGCCGTATAAGTAAGTTACAATGAATCTTAATTCAAAATATAAATGTCAACACGAATTAACCAGAAAATAACGTAACCTCTAGCAAAAAAAAATTACGTTGTGATGAGCGGTTGTCGATAATTGTTTAGAACCAATAGTTATAACGCGACGATTAAAATTTAGTCTGCTAATCTAGCGAGGCATGCCGTAACGGCGTTACAGTTCTGTGCACTTCGCTGGTCTGATCAGCTTTTAGGAAGCGTCGAGAGTGTGGCATTCCACAGCTCTGCACTTGCTTACTTACTGGCTTCCCCGTTAACAGGCTTTCGGGATGCTTTCAGGCTGTCCGCCTTCGTTAACAACGCTGTGGACATGAATGGATAACGAAAACCGTTATCAGAATTTACAGGTGTGGCAATACCAATTCGAGAAAAAAAAACGTGGGCGAGAAAATCTCTAGGTAAAACTTTTCAAGCTCTACAGAAGCCAGAATTTATTTTGTACTAGCAGAACTGCCAGGCTTTGCCCGGGTATAACAGGAAAACTTGTGATATATTCTAAGATATTCATTTAAATGATATGGTGTGAAGGACAAATTTTATCTTAACAAAATGCTTAAGTAAATAGCATATTTAATTGAATAAGGATTAATACTATGTCAGTCAAAACGGCTTCGCAAGTGAAACGTTATTTTTTATCAAACTTTGAATGACAAAAATGTTTACTGTGGATCATCCTTAAAAGATAAACGTATACTATTGCCGACTTTACTGTAGACAATTTGGAGAGCTACAATTATGTATTACATTAATTTGATGTATCTCTTATGGTTTAGTCAGCGCAAGCCACGGAAGATCCCGAAAAGCTGTTTTTTACGACAAACGTCGACATTTCTCCACTATCCTTACATTTAATATAACTAGATTATACACCAAAACCTTTCTCAAGAAATTCTCTAAATTATGTTGAAAAATGCATCAAAATCCATCAAGTAGTTTAGATGTACTAAGCGATACACAGACAGACGTGGATAAGCGACTTTGTTTTATACTATTTAGAGATTAATTTTTATTTATTACTAGTATTTCTATGTTATTTATTATTTATAATCGCAAACAAACATATTGGGGAATTAGTTCAATAGTTTCGTGCATGCACGTGTATTCCACAAATAAGCTGCAATGACGAAGACCACCGCAAGAGAATATGGTCCATGCACCAACAATTACAAAGGGTTTGTTTTGATTTTAGAACAAAGTCGTCAAAACTTCAACCTCAAAACACATGGTTTCTGGCATCGAATTCGAATTCATTCCTGGATGTGTTTACTGTCTACAGTCATTTTTCCTTTGACAGACAGGCTTATAAGCTAGGGAGAAATTCTATATGTATTTGTGTACTGTATGTCATCTCCCGCGTTTCTGTATTTTCATAATTGAGGAAGTATAAACCTGTCAGTACATAAGAGTAGATGTATGAATCTGCAATATAACAATCCGCGAGTATTACGTTCATTGAAATGTTACATGAGGGCATATGATTATTATCACTTATGCCAATTTTCATTAAGTCTTAATTACGTAATCGTGTGCGCGCAAAACAATGTTATCTAACTCCGTACGTACTGCGAGTATATAGGGACGCTTCTATCCGACATTTATATAAGATAGCATGACCTGAAAATTAAAACACGCCGTATTTAAGAAATGTTTGTACCACTTCCTACTCCACCTGCATGCAAACAGTTGTGTGTAAGTCTACTTAACATTTTATGTAGTAGTCTTCTCATCAGAATAGCAGTGTTATTCTTGTGGTGTTATGTACTATGTATCTTGCACCATTAGAACGATTTTAATGAATCTTGTTGCACCAGTCAACATATTGCGTGCACTAAATTCACAGAATAACAACTTCAATCGCCCGTCATTTTGGAAGATACTACTATTAAAACATAATTATTATAGGCTTTTAATATCATAAGGAACTACTCGACCAAACGCTATAAATCTGAAGGAAAATTTCCGCTGCACAAGCATTTCTAACACCCATGTTAATTATGGACGTTTTGGAGTATCTCATAAAACATTTTTGTATACATATGCAGAGAAAAGAACATACATTATTTATATTGGTAAATTCTTGGTGCAATTAAAATGTAATTATTAATTATTTAGTTTGTAGGCCCAATCCGCCAAGGCACCATCTCCTTACCCTTATTTCCAATTTATCCGCCATAATAGCCGAGTGTTAGTAAGACCAAGCCAGTAAATTGATTTTAATGTTTAAGCTCGTGAGCGTATCTTCGGGTAGGTTACTGCCTTTCGCGGTAACTGTTGGTGCAAATGTTTATAAACCAACGTCCGCTGCACGCGGCAGTCAGTTCGCAGTAACCTCTCTCCTGACGCACTGCTGCGGCTAGAGATGGCCGATGAATCGCAGCCTGCTGCTTCGTCACAGATATTTCCTTGTCGCAGATACACCTGTGACGATGTCATTGGAATATCTGTGACTGAGAAATCGCGTGATGACACGTTCGTAGTTCGTGAAACGAATTGTAACAAGCGAAGCAGCTTCTTTCGTCGCAGTTTATTCCAGCTGTCTGCGACATGTCGCAGTGTCGCAGATATCCTTGCATGTTTACCAAAGCTTATGTTTCAAACGGTAATAAATATCATCACAAGAATTCCTTTAGTTCCACATTTATCATGTTTGCCACGACCTTCTTTATTTTTATAGTTAGGCTACAAAACATTGGATGCTCAAGTTATAATAAAATATTTTTACTTTACATTCTTTCTATGTTAGTATTGGCGGCGATTCCATTGTGGTCACGGTCAGCAGGTGGGTGCCTCACCTTAAAATCTCTCTATTAATAGCAGCTTGTAAATTTATAATATTGCTTTTATTTTAATCATTAGTATCCAATATTTTCTTGACTAACGTAAAATTCTTCAGAGACCAAGAAATTACCACGCAAAACGAAAAAACCTCACAAAAAGAAACCTTAATATGAATATCACTTAAATGCAGATGTTTTCACATTAAAATCAATACTGGTAATACAATCATCACAACTGTTACCACTTATGTTTTTTTATTTTAATATTTTTGTCACTGAGACAAAATCGCAGATGTGAGTCACAGATATATGTTTATCATAGTAACAGTTGCCACGGATACTTGAGAATATCGGTTAAGCTCGTCTCTCTCCGCGCCAACCAGAGAGTACGTCACCTGGCATTCTCTTCCCGTTCCCCGTCTTCGCAGTAACCACCACCCCT
>NQII01005119.1:139823-172116 GCA_002778355.1 Clitarchus hookeri | reverse complement strand
TTATTGAAGAAAGACCGGGCGGTGAGTGGCAACCCGCTCCGGTTGTGTCCTGGAGAGACACTAGAGGTTTGGATAGAACCCTGGCCAGACGACACGCTTGGTATCTGAGCTCGAGGGTCTGAGAACCTTGTGGTATGGTTTTCTTTGCTGGACTTGTGGATCAGGTTGGGGCTCTGGATCTGGTCAACTCAGGTGCTAAGCTGGGACACCTGCGATGAGAGGGCGTGATCCCTCTTCCCCACAGCCTAACGGCTAAGAGCGCTACATAGAAATATAAAAGTACGAAAGCTGAGAAGCCGCGACCGTACCTGTGAACCGATGAAGCCGCGAAATGATCGTGTACAAATTAATGCGTTGCGATATATGTATGACGTTCTACAATTCATCGTGTTCATGTGAGAAATTACTAAAAATAATAGTTTTATCATTACAAATTGAAATGTTGAAGTGTTCAATTGTTTACTTAGATTCCGATAACGTTCAGCGAAACAGCAAAACTATGAAAGTGCGAGCTTTGTTTTCAAGAGCACAAAAATCTCCATACAAGTGAAGCCGCGAGTATACAGGTGCATACTCCTCAAAGGGTTGGTTTGCATTTACGAAATTTGTCAGCGTGAGACTCTCTGACATGCCTTGTGTTTGATTGGCTACTGCGCACTGTGAGAGATTCCCTATTGTCTACGGGCCGCCAGCTGGCTAGTGCGCTGAGATAAAGGTTTTGTTGAATCTATCAAAGTTTGTTTGGTGCAACCAAATTAATTATTTGTAGAACCTGAAAAATTCGTGAGTTCAATGACCTGCAGGTTGGACTCTACAGCCATGTGTACAAATATGCCTACGTCAACTCCACAACGGTTGTCTGCTGTCACAATGAAAGGCGGCAGTTGGACACCGTTCCCCAGGAGGTGTCACACACCGTGTGAACCAATGCCTAAAGGTATATAAACGGACGTGTTTTGAATTCTAGCTTGTCCCAAAATGAATCTGCGAATTTTTCAGGTTTCTAATTATTTGTGTGAGGGCAATGAAATATTTTGTTTTTGTAACCAAACTATTTTGTTGTTCTTATATCGTTGCCCCAAACAGAGATTTGGTTGGCGCAACCGAATATTTGTTTGGCTCTACGTACATTAAACATTTTTCGGTTAGTATTAAAAAAAATTGGAACCCCGACCTAGATTAGCGCCTAGAACTTCTCTGACCGAGCGCTGCGCCAGCGACTACTAAGAACATCGGGATGGTTTCAAATATATACATTTGAAATACTTTATAACGTGCGCAAATAAATATTTAAAATTTTAAAGTTTTGCTTTTTAGTTTCCTATTGAATTGGTTTTATTAGAAGGATTCCATCATTGAGCATTAATAAATGTATTTCCAAACACGGTTACCATCCTAACTGTCACAAAAATATGCAAACCATCTCTCGAGCTATATTTTCGAACTAAGACAATGAAATGAGTGGCGGAACATATATATATATATATATATACACACAGTTGATTCAACAAAATATTTTATTGACAGTGTCTAATTGTTTTGTCTCAACGCAGAAATTTTGCTTATACAAACAAGTGTCTTGTTAGATTAACTGAATAATGTTTGTTACTTTTCAAGATTCGTTTACTCGACAACATATTTTTAACCCAATACAAACCAATATATTGTTGGCCTTTCTGTCAGTGTATGTTTCGAGGCGTTGATTAGCTGACGACGTTCCAACATGTTGCTAACCAGTGACGTCAATTAACTGGTGTGTGCAGCTGTAGTTTGTGCTGCAAGCGGCTGTTTAACTTCTGTGCTCACAGGTGTTCTGTGGCAGAACGTAAATCATACAAACAGTTGACACGGCGGGACGCTTTTCTCTTAACTTAATTGGTCAATAAGCCTGACAGACACCATTGCTGATGTTTTCGAAGGTTGAGGCGTGGGGCGGTTGAACGCACTGTAATTAAGTAATAGCTGCCATTATAGGAGTGAAATCTATTCATTGGAACAATCAGCGGAGTTTCAGTGATACCAGTGCCGANTGGGGCAGTTGAACGCACTGTAATTAAGTCATAGCTGCCATTATAGGAGTGAAATCTGTTCATTGGAACAATCAGCGGAGTTTCAGCGATACCAATGCCGGCGCACTTTTCACTGGCTGCAGGCAGATTTCACCAACCTGGAGCCACTTTCACTCTTTCAGGTTTAAAACGTGCAATTAAAACTTTAAATTTTTTTTTTAAAAGTAATAACTAACAGTATTTGCCTAGAAATGCTCGGTATATCATAAACGTTAACGTTGTTTTACGTCTTAGTCTGGTTCTAATACTTCATTATGCCTAGGGACAGGAGAATTTCACGATTTAAACTACATGTAGCGAATGTATGTTCGAGCTTCAGCTTGCTGTTCATTGGCTGCTGCTGCAGTGTGTAGCCAGTTCTACATCGGACCAGGAGGCACGAGATCCGGTGCTTGTTTCTGTGTAGGTCGGTTATTGGCTCAGAGGTCACCTGGGTCTGTCTAATATACTCTGATCCAATTGCAAACATCGTGTTACATGCTCGCTGCTCTTCAGCTCTACCCTTGTCGGTCCCGGTTGTGCGAGGTTGAAGGAGTGTGGTGAAGGTCACGCAAGTTACCTCAGAGCGCGCGGTGATTCTCAAAGGCGCTCCGCCACGCGTACTGCTGCGTACCGACGCGATAAGCCAATCGCAACACTTGCACACCTGACTTTCAGTAGATTGAATTTTCTGCAGTTATCTTGGAGGAATGTTCTGGTTCATCGCCCTTGCCTCTCTCAGCGTGACTCGGGGTGCGGGGAACCTTCCAGATCAGACTACCGAGACTATTTAAGTCGCGACGGACATCCGAGCCGACAGTTTTTAGAGTTGAGAGTTTGGAGTATTGTGCAACCTCAAGCACCAGGTGTGCGAAGACAGCGAAGACGACGAGCCAGTAGAGCGACGAGTGGCGGCGAGTGTGACCAGCTGGAGTGAAGTCTGCGGACTGCGAGCATCGGTACAGTGAAGAGTGAGACTGGCCGGCGGGAGTAATGAACTGGATGCGTGAGTGATATACACTTGGAATGATGGCATTAGACCGACTGAATACGAGTAAATACTGTGTGAATTTAGAGACTAACCAATATAGACAGTGCTAAGGACTTTGATTAGAATTGAGATAAACATTAAATGTTGAGCTCACTGGGAATAACAAGAATAATAGTGTACATAGTCTAATGTTGTAAATAACAGCTTTGTGAACAAATTAAAAAAAAAACAATTTGTTATTTTATTTTTATTTGGACCTCCATCCCCAACTAACCCTGATACGCCCCTCTAGCGTATTGTAACAATAAAATAAATGTAAATGTGTCGGAAATAAGGTTTGTCCTAAAAAAAATTCGCAAAAATTTTCCAGTCCCTAGAGATAGAAAGGCAGTGAGACAGGAATATCACCAACATTTTTGGTTCCCCACCGCAAGTAAAGACAACGGGACTTGGGTTCAGAACCACGTGTTTCAATGGCTTGATGACCAATCACTGGCCAGAACACCTCGCCTCGTAAGCGGGATACGACATTGTGCATGTCCAGTAAGGACCCTGAGAGAGAGAGAGAGTGAGAGAGAGAGAGAGAGAGAGAGAGAGAGTAGGGAACGGCGGGAATATGACAGATGTCTGACGTGCTGTAGTGTGTGCAAACACGACCTGCCCAGTGTGTGTGTGTGTGTGTGTGTGTGCACTTCCGGACGCTTTCCAGCTCCTACAGATGTTCGACTGTCGCCACGACTTCAGGCCTTTCACCATCGCCCTGGGCGATTCACAAGCGAAGTTATTCATATAGGTAGCAGGCAAGTTGGGCTTGACTCCTCGTCGACGGCGAGGTCATCACAGACGGAGCAAGTTGCTCAGAGAAGCAGCAACGGGGAAGGAATCGATAACAACCTGTAGTATGGTTTATTCTGCTTGGATTGGGAAGTTCAATGCTAATAGTTTGGCAACTAGAACTTTGTGTGTAAGCAAATGGGGCAGTTTAAATGTTCATAATATAGCTATTTAGATTTGTATTGTTTTAGAACTTACTTAAAGAGTAAACTTTGTTCTTTGCACCAAGAGTAGAAATATAACGACTTATGTAAACATTTTGTTTAATAATTTGCATGAGAACTTAATTTTGCAAACTCAGACCTAAGCGAACCGGGTTCAATCCCCGGCAGGGTTACTCCCGGATTTTTGCATGTGGTAATCGCGCCGGACGATGCCGCTGGTCAGAGCGTTTTTTCGGGGATCTCCCGTTTCCCCCGCCCTTTCATTCCGGCGCTGCTCCATAATTCACCTCGCTTCACTCTCATCGGCTGTCAAGACCTCGATGTTAAGACCTCGATGTTAAGAGTCGCCCAAATGTATTCCCTCCTCCCCAAATATGAATCCACGTTCTTTACGTATTGTTAGTGGCGCTTAGCAACTACAGCAGGAGTAGAGTGCGCATGCCATAGGCGCGGTAAATTAATTGACGCTCAGAGTAATTACTCTTCAGTTTCGGGGGCGCTGCCAAGAGCGAGTAAAACATTTACTCCGAGTGTTTTGGGACAGCCGAAGAGAAACGTTGTTTTTGGGAACNCGACTTTCCTCTCAAGCGTTACTCAAGTTATACTTCTACGATATTCCTCCGCGAAAAGTCACTGGCCCTAACGATATCTTATCAAATTGGATGCCAATGGCAAAGTTATACACTTGAGCTAATAAATTCGAAAGAAAATGTTCAATAAAACCGAATTTAATAACCCCTTCTATAAACTAAAACATGAGGAACAGTTATTAAAATACACGTGAAACTGCCATCTTATTCAATAATTATTTGGATGTGATTTCACGACACGACATAACCTAGATCCACGATGTAAATACAGTTTGCCGTCAACAATAGCTGTCGCTGTGCTCTGATTGGTAACTTCGCCTTGACTTGTACGTCATATAACCAATCAAGAACGCACACGATCAGTTCATAACCTACGCACCGCAGCCATAAATAAACACACTTGACGACCGTGAGTCATATTACAAGCACACTGTCTGCTGTTTCTGCTAAGTCAGTGGTCAAGGCTATTCATGCATTTTTGAAGTCAACCTTCGAAAAATGTCACTGTCCCTACCTGCGTGCATTTTTAAAGAGCATACGTAGTGGCGTGCGCCCAGTAACGTTGGTAATGACGGAGGGAGAGTAGTCCCATGTCTCAACGTTGAATTAAAATTTGTCAATACTACAATTTTTTTTCCTGACTTTTTAAATGCATAGAGGAAGAACTATCAAATTTGTAAAATATTTACTTTTAAATAATTTTACAGTTTTCCTTTTCTGACGCATGAATATAGTGATCAGGTCCACAGCAATGTTGATGTTACATATGGCGGAAGGATACACAACGTGCTTACAAGTAGATCTAAAACAGGGCTTTCAAAAGTGCTCATTTTACCGTGAAGAACCTACAACCCCACCTTTATTAGGTTAACGGAGAGGGGTGGTAAAAAAAATTTAAGCGCTCATAATTTTTTTATAAAGAATACCAACGGAACCACGAAGTCCCAGAAAACTGCGGTTCGCTTTGTATCGACCGTTATTGCAGCCCTGGCTGGGATCGGCTGCTTGAACTATCGTTGTTTTACGGACACGGATCCAGCAGAACAGGACGGAGTGCGGGGACTCGGTCGACCTTTGTTCACGAAGACGAATTATCAGCGGGTAATCTTATCGCTGGGTCGAGTGTGAAGGACATCCCAGGAACTAAGAACGTGGTTCGCGTAACACGTTCGGACTTGAAAGTAAAACACCGCGAGCAGAACAGTTTACCCGCGACTGCAAGATAACGCACGTCGCCGTGGCAAAGCCTAGTGAAGTCACGTCCCTTACAAAGTGTTCACACTTTGAAGTCCGCGCAGGTTTAGAAACATTCTACACTTCAAGTGCTTCTGACGTAACGTTACGTCGCCTGAATGCAAGCGGGTTGTGTGGAGTTTGCCGTAACGTTAGCACATACGCGGTGTTTGAAGACATGGACGGAGAAATATTACTGCGCCAGCAGTTCTCGTACTGTTCTCCGCAGTTTGGCATCACACAAGCACCACCCAAAGTGTAAATTACTGAAATGATCAGTGTGTATTGGATATAACTAGGGGCAGTGATATTTCGCGAAAAGATTTCGAGACAAGATACAGTCCAGAGCACTGTAGGGTCGTCCAGCTCCTTTGATTGGCTAAAAAATGTTCTGGCCCGTGTTAACCGTTTTCGCACAAATCACGGAGGTTCAGTGTCGGAGTGCTTAGTCCTGAGTGGCTTGGTCAAAGACAGACACGGCACCAGCAGCCAATGGAGGTATAACAACAGCTGAGGTGTGTATATAATATTGAAATCTACTGTGTGCTCCGATTTTTACGCGAAAAGTCACTGGCCCTAGATATACCTAATCATACGTATAAAATAACATCTGCTTGGGGCACTTTCAACTCGGCATTGTGTAGACAGAGAGATGGCCGGNAATCTACTGTGTGCTCCGATTTTTACGCGAAAAGTCACTGGCCCTAGACATACCTAATCATACGTATAAAATAACATCTGCTTGGGGCACTTTCAACTCGGCATTGTGTAGACAGAGAGATGGCCGGTAAAGAACGTCGTACTGTAAAGTGAGCGTGTCTGGTGTTGTACAAGCCAGTAGAAAGGCTGCAGATGGGAATGCTGAGACCAGAATAACGGGTTGTAATGCAGCCGTGAACATAGGCGACTCATTTCTAGTTTGACTTAACTCTCAGTAAATCCATACCGCACTCAAAGCGTCAAACAACTTCATAAAATTGAGTCACGGTTATGTACAACTCCAGGAACACAATTTAGATTGGTCGCTGTATTTCCAATTGCATCGTCTGTTTGTCCAAAATATTCTGAACACACCTGATCTACTTAATATTTTATAACTGGCCTGTTGTCAGCCAATAAAGTGCCCAGCTTACACTGTCCCAATCACGTGTGTTTGTCAGGCCTAGCATAATACACAATTCGTCACGTCAATGTGAGTTATTTGCTGCCATCGTAATATTAGCACGTTCACTCCCCGTGGCGATGATCGAGTAGGTGTTGCGCGTAAAAGATATTTACGATTGGAACTCTACACAACAGATAATTAGTAGAGATCTGCAAAATTCGCGTTATTTGGTAACGCGCCGTACTTAACTGCCCTAGGTAAGTTATCTGGCGGTGATTGGCGAACGGCGTTCCGACATTTTGCAGGCCAGTGACGCCATTTTTCTGGCGTGTGCGGCAGGATTTCACAGTATGAGTGGCTGTTTCATTTTAGTATCCTTAAGTATTATGAATCCTTAAGTCAGTAATTTATAAATTCGCCTTATTTACAATTTGTTTGATTGCTTCAAATTCCTGACTGTTTGTGCATTTCTCTGATTCACAAACCAAGAGACGTAAAATAACTCAATTATATGCTGTTGACGGTAAACTGAGCAAATTGTTTATTCTTACATCATGTGTAAAATTAACTTTTTCGTGGCCGTTTACGTATCAGTTGAGAGAAACTCTAAAATTCTTAGAAAAGAAAATATTTTACAAATTTTTAATTCTTATATTTATGTGCATTAAAAACAACAAGCAAATGAAATCATATCAGTATTCACAAATGTCTACGTAACACTTTTAATTCTACGTTAAGCATCGGACTACTTCTCCGTCGCTACCAACTTTACAGGTTGCATGCAGATAAATGTGCCCGTTAAAATATATGCAGGTAGGGACGGTGACATTTTTAAAAGGTTGATTTCAAAAGTGCTTAACCCATTCAGACCCAGTGTACAAAATCGTGTACATTACGCGCGTGTCGGTAATTTTTGGTCGGTACTACACACTGCNTAGTGTACATTACGCGCGTGTCGGTAATTTTTGGTCGGTACTACACACTGCGAAGCTCAATAATGATCTATGATATTACATGGGGTTAAATGGTTCGCGAACTCTCTTACTGGTTTAGGCAATAACTGGTTCATATTACTATAGCCAGAAATACAGCCTACAGCTCATTGGCTGTGACAACGAAACAAGAGTTGTGTTGACAACACGCATCAAGTACAGTACGCATCATAAAAATGTTCGCTTACAATACCTTAAACCGTAAATTAAAGTGGTTCTGAAAGGGTTAAATAACCGTGAACAGTCTATCCAGTTCGCTTTTACGTTACTGAGCCACACCCCATATGCACAATTTAGAGTGAAAGGAAAGACGTCTGTGTTACTGTATCCTGGTAAAGGTGTGGGAAATGTATTCTAAGGCTCTGATTGCACCAGTGACCTCGTAACGAGCTGCTGGTGTGTTCGCCACGGATATGAAAGTAACCCACCTCGTGTCACGGCCTTGACACGCGGGCACTCCGCGNGAGCTGCTGGTGTGTTCGCCACGGATATGAAAGTAACCCACCTCGTGTCACGGCCTTGACACGCGGGCACTCCGCGCGACTTACCTGGTACTTCAGTTGCTCGAGAACTGTTTGTGCTGAGCTCGAGATATAGTAGTTCTGCGATCATGAAAAACACACAGGAGATTTGAAGCGCGATTTCATGGCAGCTGTCAGGAATGACGGTTGTTACAAAGGTGTACCGGGTTCGGTCAGTCACGGAATATGAATCACGCTACTCCTTTCACTCTCTCCAGCAAGTGGGCACGATGTTGCCCTCTGCTGTCTCACACTTCTTCCGAGTCTAGTCTCGTGCTCGCCTTATCTGCTTCCTGCAGCAACGTTCACGATTATTTATAACTATAGACCTACTTTCAGTTGCATTCTCAGCGGTCACAAACAAGAACTGTTACGTTGCAGGCTGCACTGAAGTCAACACAACGCTCGTCTCATTGTCAGCCAGTGAGTACAGGTACGTGAGGTTCGCTAATACGTTCTGTGGCAGACCAAGACTTCAAGCATGAGTACTCAGTGTTTCTTGTATGTTCGGGCCACAGAGGTTTAGACCGTAGACTAAAAATGAGGTAGACCTATTATTCGTCTTCTGCGCATGTACCCAANGTTCGGGCCACAGAGGTTTAGACCGTAGACTAAAAATGAGGTAGACCTATTATTCGTCTTCTGCGCATGTACCCAAAATGGTTGGTGACTATTATTCGTCTTCTGCGCATGTACCCAACATGGATGGCAAGCATTCCGACCGCAACACCACCGCTGCACTGAGNACTATTATTCGTCTTCTGCGCATGTACCCAACATGGATGGCAAGCATTCCGACCGCAACACCACCGCTGCACTGAGAAAAAGATTTTGTCGAGTGAAACAAAATTTGTTTGGTGCAACCAAACTAATTGCTTGTATAGGGGCAAAGAAGTATTTTGTTGTTGTAGTCAATTGATTTTGTTGTTATTATTTGCCCCCCCCCCCAACCCCCTCACGACCAAAAAAAATTGGTTGGTGCATCTAAAGAATTGTTTGGCTCTAAGCACATGAAACAGTTTCGGTTAATGTGAAAAAACAATTGGAAATCCGACAGAGATTAGAACCTAGACCATCTGTGCCCAGAAAACTCAAGGTGGCGACTGGTGAATATGGAATGTTTTGAAATAAATACATTTCAAATACGGTACAACGTGCGCAGATAAAAATTTAAAGCTCTGCATTTTTTCTTTTCACCTTCCCGAATTGAATTTGTTCTATTAGGATGTTTATACCATTATTAACAAACACAGTTCCTCTCCTAANCTTTTCACCTTCCCGAATTGAATTTGTTCTATTAGGATGTTTATACCATTATTAACAAACACAGTTCCTCTCCTAATTGCCTCAAAACACACAGACTAACTGACTGTGTTTCTGAGTGAAAGCGATCAAATGAGTAGACCAACAAATATATACGGTTGATTCTACAATTATTTTGTTGACAGCGTAATTTCGNTGAAAGCGATCAAATGAGTAGACCAACAAATATATACGGTTGATTCTACAATTATTTTGTTGACAGCGTAATTTCGTGTGGCCAGCAGAGAGGTTTTGTTTCAATCCAAGCTTGTGAGACCGCAGGAGATCGTCACTGGCGCCTCATGTGAGCAAGTGCCGGCTCTCCGAGCATCCCAAGGCCAACCAATAGCCACCAACAACTCTGCAGTTGGCAAATCTATGACAACGTACTTATTCAAATGCTCTCTCTTAAACAGCTCAAACTCCTCGTCCATCCAAAACCACAATAAGTTAAAGGCATAAAAAGGGGGGGGGGAGAATCTGTGTTACTTTGCCACAGGAAGCCTTTCACACACACAGTGAACCGAGATAAGGTTCTTCATTTCATTTAATATAGTACGAAATTCCGGAGATACAACTTTCAAATATGTTACAGGTACGATTTCAGTTTTAAAAACAAAATTTTTCTTAATACAATTGGTCACTAAAATTATACCAAAATAGAGGTATAAATAGTAACATAAAAATTGTGCCCCAACGTGAGGTANTTACAATTGGTCACTAAAATTATACCAAAATAGAGGTATAAATAGTAACATAAAAATTGTGCCCCAACGTGAGGTAAAGTTTCTCACACGAGCACAATAAATCCTTATGACGATTACAAAATATACAAGCCACATGGCTTCTCCCAAGTGTGTATATGTCACGTTAAAGACTTTACACTTTACAAGAAAATTGACTTAAACAGGTAATCATGCCTATAGAATGTTCCATAATGAAACCCCAACACCAAATATGGAGCGCAAAATGCCCATATTACCATTGGCCAGAAAGGCCCCTTTAACACAGTACTTATCTCAAATGCACGATGACGCAGACGGGAGTCGGATACCCCAAGCAGCCCAAGTCTGGCCATTTTATACGTCAGAAATTAAACCTTCTCTCTACCGGGGAAGAAATATAGCAGCATGGCGATTTTCGTGATCAGTTGGCAAATGGCATAATAGCCAATCCGAACGCTTTATTTAAATAGACGCATGCGCAGGTACACGAAACAGTCTTTTATGTTGTTCTTGCCTTCGTTCTCGCGCGTCTTGCAACTCCGCTGAGGCAAGGGGAGGACTCAGGCAGCAGAGACGTCACGAAGCACGTGATCGCTGCCGGCAGCGCTAAGGGCGACAGTCGTGCGCCCGTCAGTGCGAATGTTGACGTGCACGTGGTCGGTTCTCGGCAATGTTGGTGAGGTTCACAAGCCAGCAGACGAAACCTCCAACTTCAGTTTGAGGTAAAGGAACACCACGATATTTTTTGGTCGTGGCTTGTAAGGCGATTGAGGAAGACGCCCAGCCGTCTCACGTGTATTTCGTTAGATAAATTAAATTATTTGTATTTTAATGTTTTGTTTACTCAATAAAATATTTTGTTGTGGCAACTAAATATATTTTTGGCCCTATAAAAACAAATATCTTCTTAGCCTTTCTCTCAGTGTTAGGAGGGGTCACGGTGGCTGAGCGGTTAGCCTGCTTACCTCCCACCAAGGAGAACAGGGTTTAATCCCTGGCCTGATCACTCCCGCATTTTCGCATGTGAGATTTATGCCGGACGATGCCGCTGGTAGGTGGGTTTTCTCGGGGATCCCCAGTTCCCCCCTGCCCTCGCATTCCGGCGCTACCTCATTCTCACGTAATTTCACCGTCGACGACTCTCAAGACCTCGTAACGAGCAGCTCAAGCCTCTGGACCCGGCGTGGGGCTCAAACACTGGACTCCCCGGAGCGAAGACAGCGACCCTGCACAGAGTTGCGCCAGTAACGACAGCGTTGGTCTGAAGCGATGTGGACGGGCGAGGAAAAGTGAACTTTGTCTCGAGACTCGAGTACGCGACCTCTACGTGACGGGACAGCGGTACCGCCTCTGGTCCAGGGACGTCCTGTACCTTCTCCCTGCGCCGAGGACGAGCGAGCAAGAACTCTTCCTCCCGGGGCGCCGCCCCACGGCGTCGAGACATCCCGCACGACGTCGGGCAGTCTCTGGTGGTGACTCCCACCATAGCTAGCTCCTGTCTGCACTCGCCCACATGTCTGGTGGTAGGCTGTGTGCCGGATACCTCCGCATACGCCACACTCCTTCCTTCAGTGGGAACTATTCTCAACTAACACTAGCCGCAGAGTCGAAACGCAAACAACCCGTCAGATGGCACGATGGTACTTGGTATATTTGAGGCCCACCTACACTCACCAGAACACCATACTTTACCATATCTCCCCATGTNGGCACGATGGTACTTGGTATATTTGAGGCCCACCTACACTCACCAGAACACCATACTTTACCATATCTCCCCATGTTCGGTTGTTTCCTAAGTAACGTGTATAGTTTTATGCTTCTGCTATCATTAAAGTATCCTATTTTTGTTACAATATACTTTTACTTATATTGTACCTATAAACAATGCTATTTTATTTGTATTTAATAAGAATAAAGATAGAGCGAAAAAAGGCGGGTTTGTTAATTCCTAGTAAGAAGTATTTCTTACGCATAATATTACACGGGTCTGCAAAATTGAAATTGTTAAAAATTGTTTTTAAATAATGCGTTTATATTTTTTAATATACGCTTAGATATGTTAAAAATAGTGTCTGAAATTTTTTTAGCACATCGCATATACCCGTAAGGGGATTACA
This sequence comes from Clitarchus hookeri, assembly GCA_002778355.1. NCBI lineage: Eukaryota > Metazoa > Arthropoda > Insecta > Phasmatodea > Phasmatidae > Clitarchus > Clitarchus hookeri. The sequence goes on along the minus strand of NQII01005119.1, from coordinate 159,491 downwards.
TAAATTTGTAAGAAAAACATGACTTTGGTTTTCTAGACATATTTATTGTGAAATATAAAATATACAGATGACAGCAGTGTGTTTTTGTCTTAATTACATGATGAATTATATATAAAGTTAAACAATAATAAAAACGAAACCACAGTGTTCAAAAAATCGTTAATATCTTGCTTTTTTTTTTTTTTAATACTTGAAACTTAGTTTTGTGGCTTTTCGCTTATACGTATTTCCTGTGTCTTCTCTGTGCATCATCCAACGGTAGTCAGCCATCTTGCTGACGTCACAACGACCCTCGTATATTCTTTCTACATCTTCAAGGTCTCGGTGGAAGCGTTCACCATGTGCTTCACTGTAGTCTCCGAGATTATTCGGGAAATGCTCAATATGAGAATTAAAATAATGTACCTGTAACTCATATTGCAACCAAAATTTTCATAACTATTAAGCATTTCCCTGACAATTGGTTTGTAGTTTAGATCCTTGACATTGCCTAAACATTTGGAAATCAGTTCTTTGAACGAAGTCCATGCCGAAAGTTCTAAATCAGTCATTACACGCTCGAAATGCATATCTTTTGTTAACTTTCTAATGTCAGGTCCTGTAAAAACGCCTTCCTTCAGGTTATCATAGGAAATATTAGGGAATTTGGTGCAAAGATATTTGAAAGTTTCTCCATATTTAGGCAGTGCTTTTACATATTGTTTCATCAGTCCTAATTTAATATGTAGAGGTGGGAGTAAAATTTTATTTGGATCTATTAAACTGGATTTGATGATGTTTTCCAATTTCTTAACTTATACGAACTGGCCAGTCGTTTTTTTTGCCAATGTAAATTTCTAGCTCTGCTATCCCATTCACATAGAAAACACGGAAATGTGGTGTAAACTTGTTGCCGACCTTGCATAACATTTTAAAATCTCCACATATTAACCAGCTGTGTCTTGCATATCCAATCAGTTCCAAAACAGTTTTCAAAGTTTCACATGTTTCTTTATGATAGGCTGAATGTGCTAGTGGTATTGGCGAGTATGTATTGCCATTGTGCAATAAACCGGCTTTTAAACTTATTTTGGGAGAATCAATGCATAACCTCCATTATTCCGTGTTGTATTCAGTAGCAAAAATTTGCATTAAGCCTTCAATATCCTTGCAAAAAAACTATACTGTCTTTCTGTGCAAAAAAAAAACGCGTAAATTCCTCTTCTCTTCGTCGATACCAAAAAAAAATGTAGTTTCCGGATCTAATAAATTGTTTACCTTCAGACGAGATCCAAGCAGCTCAGCTGCATCTCTGGGGAGTCCAAGGTCACTCACCAAATCATTTAGTTGATGCAATATATCGTCAATATCTGTAGGTGGATTAGATAGTTCAGACCCATACGGTATCGGTTTAGTAACTTATTCGACATCAGGGAACGTAATTGTGTGTTTGGTTTTGGAATTATGTTCTTCGACATCGATTAAACAAAATTAGCAGTCATTAATGTGATTAGTTGGCTCTCTCCACACCATAGGAACACCAAAAGATAGAGCTTTCTTCTTACCAGCAATCCATTTCCGTAGTATTTCAACTTAAGTCGAGCAAACTTTGTGCGGAGATCACTGTTTATCTTGATATAATATCTTTCTTCCAAAATAAGCACAATATGTCTCTTCTATGAAATCACCAACATTTCTTCGTTTTACAGTATATTGTCCACAAATATAACAAAATATATCTGCACTATTTTTACATTGTCTTGACGCCATATTTAACTATTCGAAATGCACAGAAACTCGAGCAATAAGCCCGTGCGTTTCTTACAGAATGCGTAGCGGCATTGCTTCTGGCTGAGTGTGACAAGGAGGGGCGGGGGAATTACAGTTAAATGTAACCTAACGCGACCTAATTTATTTACGAGAATGTTTTGTAGTAAATGTTGACAGGAAAAGTTTATTACTTTAATGAATATGACAAAAATGACGTATTCATAAATAAACGTTTTGCAGAACAACGTGATGTGATATGCAAAATTGCAAGACATTTTCGTGTTCAGAAGCCCAAAATCTATAAGAATCACATAAATTCCTTAAAAAAGCTTTTTCATCGCAGACTTGTGTTTTTAAAATGAGTGCGCAAGAATGAATGTGTCATACAACGATAGCACGTAAACTACTTGCACTAGAAACCTGCAAAAATCCCCACTGACATTATAATTTACTCTAGTTTTATTTAATTGATGTGAATATGCATTGTTCCATTTGAAAAAAAAGGTAACTTTGTTCTAGAAATGCACCTTGTATACTTATTAAAATCAATTGTCTGGGCTGCAGTTACGAGTCATCGCATAAACTTAATTCCGTGAAACCAGCACATTAACAGCAACCTTAATTTCCGTAATATTTGCGGTGCAAGTTTTTGGTGATTCATTCTGTACATAAAAACAAAACTTTACGGACTTAAATATTTGGTTACTATCTTTTGTGGGGAAAATTTATTCTCAGGATATTTATTTTCTGTGATGCACATAAAACAAAGAGAGTACAAATCCGAACTCTTAAGCGCTGATGAGGATAAAGAGTTGAGGCTGGAGAAGCGATGGAATGCAATGGTGTAGGAAACAGGAGGACCCCGTAGGAACCTACCAGAGGACGGCAACGCCGCAATGTTTTCCACGAGGGTAAATTGCCCAGGTTGTCCCCACCAGGATTTGAACCCGGTTCACCGTGGTGGAAGGTGAGTGGCCTTATTATTATTTCTGGACATACCTGCCACTTTCATTACCGTGACACGGAATAGGTAAGCATACAGAAGTCAAACAACCACTTACACCGTGAACTCCAGCGGCACACGCCAGTAAAATGACGTCATTGGCAAGTGACGTGCCAGAACGCCTCTCGTCAGTGAGCAACATCCGCAGCACACATTGGCCATTCAGAAACAAGGCCGGTTCCAGATCCTGGAGCAGCCAATAAGTGAATCCGACACGCCCACGTCAGATGAACCGCCACGCTAATTCGCTTCTTGTACACTTGCCTTTTCTGTGCTATGACGTAGCATGGGGAAGTAGTGCTGAAACCAGAAGCGATGAACGAGAGATCCATCCAACTCGTTAGAATGTCAAAATCACAATTTCAGTATTTTTGGGACCTTTATTATATTTTCACGTCCCAAAAACACTATAGTTGTGATTTTGACATGCCGTGTTGCAAAAACTATGCGATCTGAAATAATTGTGAGTGAGGAAAGAGTACTTCCGAGTAATCAGTGGCGTGTGGTGAACTATAGCAAGGTAACCTGGCGTTGGCTGTGTGCTGTACCCTGTTGCTTGATAGTACACACGTCCACCACTAGAATGCAGCTCGGCAGCTGACGTCACAGGACGTGTGTAATGGGTCCCTTGCTGCTCGCTTGTGAGTGGTCGGGATGCACTCAGTCTCCCTAGGCTGCATTGGCTCCTGCTGCGTGCACCGAGAATGTACAGCAGTGAGCAAGCACCAGCTTACCTTGCAACACTTCACCACACGCCACAGGACGTGTGTAGTGGGTCCCTTACTGCTCGCTTGTGAGTGGTCGGGATGCACTCAGTCTCCCTAGGCTGCATTGGCTCCTGCTGCGCGCACCGAGAATGTACAGCAGTGAGCAAGCACCAGCTTACCTTGCAACACTCCACCACGCGCCACAAGACGTGTGTAATGGGTCCCTTGCTGATNGGCACGAAGGTACTTGGTATATTTGAGGCCCACCTACACTCACCAGAACACCATACTTTACCATATCTCCCCATGTACGACGTGTTCGGTTGTCTCCTAAGTAACGTGTATAGTTTTATGCTTCTGCTATGATTAAAGTATCCTATTTTTGTTACAATATACTTTTACTTATATTGTACCTATAAACAGTGTTATTTTATTTGTATTTAATAAGAATAAACATAGAGTGAAAAAAGGCGGGTTTGTTAATTCCTAGTAAGAAGTATTTCTTATGCATAATATTACACGGGTCTGCAAAATTGAAATTGTTGAAATCTTTTTTTAAATAATGCGTTTATATTTTTTAATATATGCTTAGATATGTTAAAAAATAGTGTCGGAAAATTTTTTAGCACATCGCATATACCCGTAAGGGGATTACATAAATTTGTAAGAAAAAACATGACTTTGGTTTTCTAGACATATTTATTGTGAAATATAAAATATACAGATGACAGCAGTGTGTTTTTGTCTTAATTACATGATGAATTATATATAAAATTAAACAATAATAAAAACGAAACCACAGTGTTCAAAAAATCGTTAATATCTTGCTTTTTTTTTTTTTAATACTTGAAACTTAGTTTTGTGGCTTTTCGCTTATATTTCCTGTGTCTTCTCTGTGCATCATCCAACGGTAGTCAGCCATCTTGCTGACGTCACAACGACCCTCGTATCTTCATTCTACATCTTCAAGGTCTCGGTGGAAGCGTTCACCATGTGCTTCACTGTAGTCTCCGAGATTATTCGGGAAATGCTCAATATGAGAATTAAAATAATGTACCTGTAACTCATATTGCAACCCAAATTTTCATAACTATTAAGCATTTCCCTGACAATTGGTTTGTAGTTTAGATCCTTGACATTGCCTAAACATTTGGAAATCAGTTCTTTGAACGAAGTCCATGCCGAAAGTTCTAAATCAGTCATTACACGCTTGAAATGTATATCTTTTGTTAACTTTCTAATGTCAGGTCCTGTAAAAATGCCTTCCTTCAGTTTAGCATAGGAAATATTAGGGAATTTGGTGCAAATATATTTGAAAGTTTCTCCATATTTAGGCAGTGCTTTTACATATTGTTTCATCAGTCCTAATTTAATATGTAGAGGTGGGAGTAAAATTTTATTTGGATCTATTAAACTGGATTTGATGATGTTTTCCAATTTCTTAACTTATACGAACTGGCCAATCGTTTTTTTGCCAATGTAAATTTCTAGCTCTGCTATCCCATTCACATAGAAAACACGGAAATGTGGTGTAAACTTGTTGCCGACCTTGCATAACATTTTAAGATCTCCACATATTAACCAGCTGTGTCTTGCATATCCAATCAGTTCCAAAACAGTTTTCAAAGTTTCATGTCTTTCTTTATGATATACTGAATGTGCTAGTGGTATTGGCGAGTATGTATTACCGTTGTGCAATAAACCGGCTTTTAAACTTCTTTTGGGAGAATCAATGCATAACCTCCATTATTCCGTGTTGTATTCAGTAGCAAAAATCTGCATTAAGCCTTCAATATCTTTGCAAAAAACAATATTGTCTTTTTGACGTGTAAATTCCTTTTCTCTTCTTCGATACCAAAAAAATGCAGTTTCCATATCTAATAAATGGTTTTCCTTCAGACGAGATCCAAGCAGCTGAGCTGCATCTCTGGGGAGTCCAAGGTCATTTAGTGGATGCTGTTTTAGAGGTCGTGGTGCATTACTCTAACATTCTGCTTCAAATATATCACCGCTACTCGGAATATTACCATCAGATGATTTTTGTGACAACATATCGTCAATATCTGTAGGTGGATTAGATAGTTCAGGCCCATGTGGTATCGGTTTAGTAATTTATTGCGAATCAGGGTACGTAATTGTGTGTTTGGTTTTGGAATTATGTCCTTCGATATCGATTAAACAAAATTAGCAGTCATTAATGTGATTAGTTGGCTCTCTCCACATCACAGGAACACCAAAATATAGAGCTTTCTTCTTACCAGCAATCCATTTCCGTAGTATTTCAACTTAAGTCGAGCAAACTTTGTGCGGAGATCACTGTTTATCTTGATATAATATCTTTCTTCCAAAATAAGCACAATATGTCTTTTTTACGAAATAACCAATATTTCTTCGTTTTACAGTATATCGTCCACAAATGTAACAAAATATATCTGCACAAATTTTTACATTGTTTAGACGCCATATTTAACTATTCGAAATGCACAGAAAATTCGAGCATTAAGCACGTGCGTTCCTTACAGAATGCGAAGTGACATTGCTTGAGGCTGAGTGTGAAAAGGAGGGGCAGGGGAATTTCAGTTAAATGCGACGCTCTCTACCGACTGAATTTATTAACGAGAATGCTTTGTAGAAAATCTTGACAGGAAACGTTTATTACTTTGATGAATATGACAAAAATGACGTTTTCATAAATAAACGTTTTACAGAACAACGTGATGTGATATGCAAAATTGCAAGTCATTTTCGTGTTCAGAAGCAAAAAACCTATAAGAATCACACAAATTCATTAAAATCTTTTCCATCGCAGACCTGTGTTATTAAAGTGAGTGCGCAAGAATGAATGTGTCATACTACGATAGCACTTAAACTACCTGCACTAGAATCCTGTAAAATCCCCACTGACATTCTAATTTACTCTAATTTTATTTGATTGATGTGAGTAGGCATTGTTCCATTTGAAAAAAAAAGCAACGTTGTTCTAGAAATGCACCTTATATAGTTATTAAAATCAGTTGTCTGGGCTGCAGTTATGAGTCATTGCATAAACTTAATTCCGTGAAACCGGCACATCAACAGCAACCTTCATTTCCGTAATATTTGCGGTGCAAGTGTTTGGTGATTTATTCTGTACATAAAAACAAAACTTTACGGACTTAAATATTTGGTTACTATCTTTTGCGGGAAAAATTTGTATTCTCAGGGTATTTATTTTCTATGATGCACGTAAAACAATGAGTGTACGAAAACTAACTCTTAAGCGCTTATGAGGATAAAGAGTTGAGGGTGGAGAAGCGACGGAATGCAATGGCGGAGTACCCCGTAGGAACCTACCAGGGAACGGCAACGCCGCAACGTTTTCCACAAGGGTAAATTGCCCAGGTTTGTCCCCACCAGGATTCGAACCCGGTTCGCCGTGGGGGAAGGCGAGTGGCCTTATTATTATTTCTGGGCATACCTGCCACTTTCATTATCATGACACGGAATAGGTAAGCATACAGAAGTCAAACAACCACTTACACCGCGAACTCCAGCGGCACACGCCAGCAAAATGACGTCATTGGCAAGTGACGTGCCAGAACGCCTCTCGTCAGTGAGCAACATATAGCATACTCGTCAGACGGCAGCCCAGCCAAAAGGGAATCTTCCGCAGCACACGATAGCCAATCAGAAACAAGGCCGGTTCCGGAGCCTGGAGCAACCTATAAGCGAATTGGACACGCCCACATCAGAGGAACCGTCACGCTATTTCGCTTCTTGTACACTTGCCTATTCTGTGCTACGACGTAGCATGGGGAAGCTGTGCTGAAACCATAATCGGTGAAAGAGCGATCCATCCAACTCGTTAGAATGTCAAAATCACAATTTCAGTATTTTTGGGACCTTTATTATATTTTCACGTCCCAAAAACACTATAGTTGTGATTTTGACATGCAGTGTTGCAAAAACTATGCGATCTGAAATAATTGTGTGCGAGGAAAGAGTACTTCCGAGTAATCAGTGGCGTGTGGTGAACTGCTTCAAGATAAGCTGGTGTTAGCTGTGTGCTGTACCATGTTGCTTGCTAGTTCACACGTCCACCACTATAACGTAGCTCGGCAGCTGACGTCACATGACGTGTGTAATGGGTCCCTTGCTGCTCGCTTGTGAGTGGTCAAGATACACTCAGTCTCCCTAGGCTACATTGGTTCCTGCTGCGTGCACCAACGATGTACAGCTGTGAGCAAGCGCCAGCTTACCTTGCAACACTCACGCTACTGCGAGTAATGTCTTCAAGTTGAACGGTATTTGCTACAATTATGAAATAATTAATTTTTTTTTGTGACCAGTATTATTAAAAGTGCACACATTTTTCGAGGTCCGTAGATTGATGACAAACACGCATTGCCAAGTACTCTACACACCTGGCGTGTGATCAGCGCCATTAATTGATGTTTGTCGGATACAACCGGAACCTGTTCAATTTGTTTACTAGCCACTGCCAGTATTAACTGCCATAGCGAAGTTTTCCCTGTGGCTTTGATCACCGTGTTCATAAGAATCATACTAGAACAGCAGAGTTGATCAAATGTACAAGTGCTGTACAGAAAGATCATGTACTGGCAACACTGCGCTGCCGTGTGAGTAGAGCTATCGCGCATATCTCGTTTGTTTACTCGTTATGAAAATTGAACTGCAGTGTATAGTACATATGTGGATGATGAGATTACACCTTTAATAAACCGAACCAAGTATTGCGGTAGTCCAACTCATGGAAACACAGTGCCTCACCGCCTTTCAAGAAATTTCTGTTTTTGGTTGCTCAGTTAACGCTGATTTTGATTTTTCTTATCCCCGTGGAAGAGTCTTACGGCATTGGGTTCCAAAGAAACAGACTGTAAAAGGAAATTATTAAGCTTATGTGTTTCAAGTTCTTTAAAAAAAATGCAATTCGTATTTCTTTTTTAATTTTTGGAAAACTTTAGGCCGCATGTAGCACGGCAGGCAATTCAAACTTTCGAGAAAATTTGCGGGATGTCTCCAGACAATCCTCCGTAGAGCCGAGACCTCGTAGCCTGCGATTCCTGCGATTTTGCAACACTCAAGGAATATTCAAGCGGAAGACAGTTCAGCATGGACCAGGAAGTGAAAGCTGCTGAATATTTCTCACCGACTGTCAGAAAAACGTCTGCACCACGTTTTTGAGAGAATAGTGCATCGCTGGAATAATTGGATGCAGCGCGGAGGGCGCTATTTCGAAAACGAATTCAACATCAAACCTCCTACTGTCTGGGACTCCGAATAGTGATCTCAGTCCACGGAGGAATCTTCTGTTGAGTAGTTGTAAGGTTACTCGCCTCCCACCAACGTGAAACCGGGTTCGATTCCTGGGCGGGATCATTCAAGGATCGTCGCACGCGTGTATCGTGCCGGAAAATGCCGCTGGTTGGCAGGTTTTCTCGGGGACGTCCCGTCTCCACTGCCCTTGCATTCCAGCGCTGCTCCATGCTCACCTCGCTTCGCACTCGTCTGCTCTCAATATCTTGATTTTAAGAACCGCCCAAATCTCTACAACTCACTTCTCTCACAAATAATACGTAAGTATTCAATGGCGAATCAATTTCGTAGGAGAATTGTGGTCGTTGTAATGTTCTGCATTAACGTGCTGTGCCCCGTGCCTGCGTTGTCTTCCGACGGACGTCGGGACTGTAACATCAGCGGCGCCCGTGGCGTGGGGTGGCATTCTTGGGCAGACCGGATTTCGGAGAGGGCAACGTGGAATAGCGAGCAGGTGACCTTTAACGGCACGTCGTCGCTGGAGGCGGAGGTAGGCCCAAGAGAGGCAGCAGGGACTTCAAGGTCGTCGGCAGAGCGGGGCGGCCCCACGTTCTGTTCTAAATCCGGCGTCGCGAACCACTTTCTCTTTCCTGCCCCGCCGCGGTTCCCATGCACGCTGCATGACCCCCTCTGTATGGAAAAGTGAGAAGGGGGCAGAGACCCCCCCTCCACCCAATTGACTGTGAGAAGCGGGTCGCCCTCTCCGGGCTCGACGCTAGAATAATCAGGTGCACAGAGATGCAGGACAGGTAAGCACTAGATATGGGTCGTCACAGCTAATTTGTGTTCCTGTTCCAAACTGATACTTAGGGCCAGTGATTTTGCGCGGTAAAATCGGAGCCCACAGTACACTTCAATACTATGTATAAAGCTCAGCTGTGTTATGCCTCCATTGGCTGCTGCCTGCAGGAAAATTATTTCCCGCATTCGAACGAGCCAATCGAGATTCGGGAACTCTGGCACTGAGCCTTCGTGATTCGTGCGCAGACAGTTAGCACAGGCCAAAACATGAGTACACGCGCCCATTTTTTATTACCATGTAAAGTCTACATCATAACATGCGGTATCTTTGCAGCGTCCCATATGCAGGACACTGTGTCTCATTTATAAGAAGCAGGATAAAAAAAATTCATATATTCAAACTAATATTTAAGCCTTCCATTCCCAAGTTAATTAATGGTTTCAGGTGCTGTAAATAAGACATTTTGTCTATCAGTTAAGGTGACAGATAACTTGTTTCGTTATTACAGCCAATAAGATGTACGCTTTTTGTTCAGGTGATCAATTATATGAACNAAACATTTTCTATCAGTGTTGCAGCTAAGGTGACAGATAACTTGTTTCGTTATTACAGCCAATAAGCTGTAGGATTTTTGTTCGGTGATCAGTTATATGAACCAGTCAAAACGCAGAACAGTATCATGGTTAGGGACACCCGAATTTCGCGAAGACATTTTACCACCAGTTGTATTTCATAACACTTTAGTTCCAATGCACCTTCGTAGTTGGATGGTTTCCGTGTTATGCATCTCAGGTGTCTGCGGGCGAATCACAGAAGTACAATATTGAAGTTACGTAATTCTGATTGGCCAGTCAATTAGGAAAATGTCTTCACACAGAGAACTGCTGGTACACCCGTAGGGTATTGAAATTTTGCATGTGCGGAAATCTTTTCGCGAAGTTTGGGTGTCCTTAATCACGGTTTACTAAAGGCTGCTTATGGTAAAGTGAGCACTATTGAAAGCCATGCTTTGGATCTACTTGTAGGTATGCACATAATGTATCCTTCCACCATATGTACAATTAACATTACCACGGGTCTGATCACTTTACTCATGCGCCGGTAAAGTGAAAACGTTGTTATTAGCAAAGTAAGTATTTTACAAATTTGCGAATTCGAACATTTCTATGAATTTGAAAAAAAAGTAAAAGGAATAATTTCAGTATTCACAAATGTTTACCTAATCCGTCAGGTTCGACGCTAAGACGTGGAAATACTTTTATCTCAGTCATTGCCAACTTAACTGGGCACATGCAAGCCAGTGTAAGCATTAAAATGTATGCAGGTAGGGCCAGTTACATTTGTCAATGGTTTATTTAGAAAGTGATCACTTTACTGTGGACAGACTTTAATCAGTTATTCCCAGGGAAGATTATTGGGTCACTGACACTCGCAGTGTACAGTCCCGGTCAAATATCATCTTCCTGTGCAACATGTAGGCAGTTGTCTACAATGGGCATGAATCCATGTCGTAGGAGCAAAACGTGTCTCGAGATTCTTCCCAGTGGAAGGTCAGCAGAACTTCATGAACTAGTTGATTGCCTCGCGGCGTGAAAGAAGATCNGTCGTAGGAGCAAAACGTGTCTCGAGATTCTTCCCAGTGGAAGGTCAGCAGAACTTCATGAACTAGTTGATTGCCTCGCGGCGTGAAAGAAGATCACATGCGTCCGGGATATCCTTATTTGGCCGCTGAAGGTCAGCAGGTTCTCTGGAGGGAAACCACAAGGAATTCCAGCGCGAAATAAGAAGAAGAAGCGTCTTCAGGCAGTCCAGTGGTGAACGGTGAACGCAATCACAAAGCAATTGTATTTATTTGTTGATGTGTCGCTTTTCTTACTAACACTATAAGGCCTGTACACATTTACTGCCATTCGAGAAGAGCCAAGGCGTGGCGGTTAATTTGTTGTGGGCGTACACATTCGCTGATTCGCTACTCGAGGCTACGGGAACGGACCTTGTGTCTTATTGGCTGGGCTGTTGGCTGGACCAGGCGCTTATTTATGGAACAGCAAGGGCAGCGGTGGCGTAGTGTCCAGGGCGCTCGCCTCCCACCACGGCGATCCGGGTTCGATCCCCGGCGGGTTCACTCCCGGATTTTCGCATGTGGGAATCGTGCTGGACGATGCCGCTTGCCAGCAGGTTTTCTCGAGGTTTCCCCCGCCCTTGCATTCCAGCGCCGCTCCATTCTAGGGTTTCATTACTGTCATGCCCGGGGATGACGGTCACCTACGGGTCCCAGTTGGAAAGACCGTCACTCGGAGGATGTTGCCTTGCCCTGGGTGCACTCCCCACACACCATTTATTTAATTTTTATGGAACGGCGCACCGACATGTTGCTGGCCAGTGCGGCTATAGAGTCTACGGTTTCACTTCTGTATTCGTGAGTAGTCTATTCACGGTAACTTCCAACTTTTCTGAAGCCCTGTTAAAGTTCTACTTCCAGGATATTCCTCCGCCTCATGCAAACAAAGCTTAGCCAAGTTTAGATAATCACACCATAAGGACAACGCGCCGTATTCGCACGCACTCAGTTACATAATATTTTGCGTAAGAACGGTTTCTCACCAGGCGTCGACAACATACCTACTTTCGCTCTGTTTTATTCTCATTAATTATAAAAGAAATGTTATAATGTATAGTTCAAATATAAGTAAAAATTCAACTTAATGCACTTTTATGCCAACGCAAGTATTTGATGATTGCGATACATAACATATTTAGTAAAAAATGAAACACTTCATACATAATGCGATTTTTCAAAGGTTTGATTTAAAAATTGTGACTATACACATAGTTTGCAGTCCTGCATGACAAGCCAGGTAACAAGTCACTCGATCACAAAAGTAACAACATAGTACAGAACTGATATTCAAAGTCTATCGTATAGCACTGCTCGAACTTGCGAAATCTCCGGTTCTCTAGTCATGACAAGATGCTGGACGGATGCTTCGTATCAACCCTGAGATCTTACAATTCCTGCTATATTTGTAAGACACGAATAAAATTTCTCGTTTTTGATTCCAGTTGTCAATAAGCAGTTATTTGTAATATATTCTTATAGCTAGGGGCAGTGATATTTCGCAAAAATATTTCGAGACAAGATACAGTCCAAAGTACTGTAGGGTCGTCCAACTTCTTTCATTGGCTAACAAATGTTTTGGCCGGTGTTAACCGTCTGCGTACGAATCACGAAGGTTCAGTGTCAGAGTTACTTAGTCCTGAGTGGCTTGGTCAAAGACGGAAACGGCACCAGCAGCCAATGGAGGTATAACAACAGCTGAGGTGTGTATATAGTATTGAAGTCTACTGTGTGCTCCGATTTTTACGCGAAAAGTCACTGGCCCTACTTATAGCTATACCTAGGGACATTCGATTTTCGCGGAAAAGATTTCCACACGGATTAGATTTCAATACACTACGGGAATTCCAACAGTTTTCTTTTGTTTACAGGCCACTGGTCTACGCGAAAAGACATTTCCTCACTTCACTGGCCAATCACTAATCAGAATACGTTTGCTTCGATTGTGAACGTCTCTGATTCGTGGTCAGACACGTAAGGCACGCAGGAAGTAAATCTCCCAAAAACAAAAGTGGATTTAACGTTTGTAAGGCTGTTTCATTAAATTCAAATTGGTTAAAGCATTTTATTAATAAAATAGTGCTTGTCATTTGAAGATTACGATATAAACAAACGCATTCATCATTGTTGACTGTTTGACCGTGACAGTTGTGTTCCTCTGGGGTAGGTCAATGTTGGGTGCATGCGCAGAAGACGATTAAGAGGTCTACCCACCTCACCTTTAGTCAATGATTTCAACGAACACACTGGCCGCCATGCTGTCTGCATGGTAGGGAAAGTAGTTCCGTGTATTGACGTCGTATTAGAAGTGTGACGTTTAAATTTACGGACGGTAAGTTTATTTAATTTTTTTTTTTAATACGAATAAGTGCAATAATTTGTTAATTAGTAACATTTTCTAACGAGTTGAGAACTACACTCTACTAACGCATAAATTAAGTGATATGGTCCATGGCAGTGTTAATTTTATGTATAGTGGAAGGATACAAAATGGGGAAGAAAAGTATATCCTAAGTAGGACTTTCAAGAGCGCTCACTTTACCGTAAACATATTTTAGTAAAAAGTATTAGTTATTAATAGGGACGCCTGATTTTTGCGAAAAGATTTCAGGACCAGTTGCATTTCAAAACACTTTGACTCATCTCCATTATTGCGATTGAATGCCTTTCTTGTATGTCTGTGTTCGTGAATCAGAGATGCGCGTAATAGGAGGAATTCAATTGTGATTGTCCAGTCAAAGAAAGAAATGTCTTCTCAGAAAGCCACGCAGGCATTAAGCAAAGGAAAACTGCTAGAAGGCCCGCAGGTTGTTGAAATATAACTGAAGCTAAACTCTTTTCGCGAAAATTCGGTGTCCCTATAGTTATTATCATTTAAGACTTTTGTAACAAACACAAAGAAACAAATTACATACGGCGATTAGGTGTTGACTGTTTGGAAACACTAATTTGTATCTACAAGACGCTACAGCGATTAAATGCTACTATATATTTGATACATGGCAAATATTGTTTGAATCACGGTGGTTGTACAGAAAATAAGTATAATCTGAGTTTTGATGAGGTTCTATCATTCAAAACTAGCTTTAAGAACAGTTTGAGTCTCTATATATAGTCATCGGCTCTCAAGACCTCTATGTTAAGAGCCGCCCAACTCTCTTCACTCACTTACTGTACATAGTATATTCGTGATATCTTCGCACGNAGAGCCGCCCAACTCTCTTCACTCACTTACTGTACATAGTATATTCGTGATATCTTCGCACGTTTATAATAAAACCTTGAAAAAATCACCCCTTCTAAAGACGTGTTTCGCTGTTTCCTAAATACGCCATGTATCACAAGCGTTTTGTAATTCTGGTAACATGAAATTATCTTATTTTCGGGTACATTAAACAGTATACTTATATTTTAAATAGAAATTATAATATTTAATTAACAAGCAATATTAATAAAATAGGGAAAAAATAGGTGTTTTGGTAACGCCTTGTAAGAAATAGTTATTACGCAAAGTATTGTTAAACTGAGAGCGCACAAATGAGGTGCAGGATGCCGCAGTGTCTGAGCGGTTAGACGACTCGCCTCCCACCAAGGAGAACCGGGTTCAACTCCCGGCCGGGCCATTCCCGGATTTNCAAATTGCGTTGCTGGCCTCTTCTCTGATTGGCCGCTGCAAACTGACGACACGCCCCCTTCTAAAGGTATTGTGTTATCCAGCCAGCTGGTGACGGAACAGACAAAGAGAAACACGACCTCCGCAGTACGCAGCCGTCAACTGAGCGAAGGTCTTCCTCCGTTCACGCAGCAGCTGCAGCGCGAAGACAGAAACGCGTTCAACGTCGCCTCTTTCTGAAACAAAAGAAGCCGGTGTTATAGGCAGGGGCAGTGATATTTCGCGCAATGATTTGGAGACAAGATACAGTCCAAAGCACTGTAGGATCGTCCAGCTTCTTCGATTGGCTAAAAAAATGTTCTGGTCCGTGTTAACCGTTTGCCTACGAATCGCGAAGTTTCAGTGTCGGAGCTACTTAGTCCTGAGTGGCTTGGTCAAAGACGGACACGGCACCAGCTGCCAACGGGGGTATAACAACAGCTGAGGTGTGTATATAGTATTGAAGTCTACCGTGTGCTCCGATTTTTACGCGAAAAGTCACTGTCCCTAGTTATAGGCAGTTCACGGAGAAGTGGGCACTTTTGAAATCGGCGTTTGAAAATAAAAATCACTGTCACGTTACTGCGTGTATTTCAACCGTAGACTAAAGATGAGGTGGACCGATCTCGCTGGCTGCGAACAACCAATCCCTGTGTCCCAACACTGAACTGCGCTTTTGCCATTACGACTAGGAAAAATGGCGTGGATTGGATTTGAGGTTAGAACACAGTTTAGTAAACAAGTGTTTTGAATGTTTTTATACTTCCTGTAACACATTTATAAAGTCTGTTTGATTAAATTCAAATTTGTTAAAGCATTTTATTAATAAAATAGTGCTTTTCATTTGAAAATTAAGATACAAAAAAACACATTCATCATTGTTGACGGTTTGACCGTGACAGTTGTGTTCCTCTGGGGCAGGTCAATGTCGGGTGCATGCGCAGAAGACGATTAAGAGGTCTACCCACCTCACCGTTAGTCAATGATTTCAACGGACACACTGGCCGCCATGCTGTCTGCATGGTAGGGAAAGTAGTTCCGTGTATTGACGTCGTATTAGAAGTGTGACGTTTAAATTTACGGACAGTGAGTTTATTTAATTTATTTTCTGTTTTTTAAATACGAATAAATGTAATAATTTTTTAATTACTAACATTTTCTAACGATTCGAGAACTACACTCTACTAACGCATGAATTAAGTGATGTGGTCCATGGCAGTGTAAATTTTATGTACGGTGGAAGGATACAAAGCGGGGAGAAAAGTAGACCCTAAGTAGGACTTTCAAGAGTGCTCACTTCACCGTAAACATATTTTAGTAAAAAGTATTAGTTATTAATAGGGACGCCCGATTTTTGCGAAAAAATTTCACTACCAGTTGCATTTCAAAACACTTTGACTCATCTCCATTATTGCGATTGAATGCCTTTCTTGTATGTCTGTGTTCGTGAATCAGAGATGCTCGTAATATGAGGAATTCAATTGTGACTGGCCATTCAAAGAAAGGAATGTCTTATCACAAAGCCACGTGGCCATTAAGCAAAGGAAAACTGCTAGAAGGCCCGCAGGTTGTTGAAATATAACTGTAGCTAAACTCTTTTCGCGAAAATTCGGTGTCCCTATAGTTATTATCATTTAAGACTTTTGTAACAAACACAAATAAACAAATCACATACGGCGATTAAGTGTTGACTGTTTGGAAACACTAATTTGTATCTACAAGATGCTACAGAGTTTAAATGCTACTATATATTTGATACATGGCAAATATTGTTTGAATCACGGTGGTTGTACAGAAAATAAGTATAATCTGAGTTTTAATGACGTTCTATCATTCAAAACTAGCTTTAAGAACAGTTTGAGTCTCTATATATAGTCATCGGCTCTCAAGACCTCTATGTTAACAGCCGCCCAACTCTCTTCACTCACTTACTGTACATAGTATATTCGTGATATCTTCGCACTTTTAGAACCAAACCTTGGAAAAATCACCCCTTCTAAAGACGTGTTTCACTGTTTCCTAAATACGCCATGTATCACAAGCGTTTTATAATTCTGGTAACATAAAATTATCTTATTTTCGGGTAAATTAAACAGTATACTTATATTTTACATATAAATTATAATATTTAATTTACAAGCAATATGAATAAAACAGAGAAAAAATAGGTATTTTGGTAACGCCTTGTAAGAAATAGTTATTAAGCAAACTATTGTTAAACTGAGAGCCCACAAATGAGGTGCAGGGTGCCGCAGTTTCTGAGCGGTTAGACGACTCGCCTCCCACCAAGGCGAACCGGGTTCAACTCCCGGCCGGGCCATTCCCGGATTTCCGCATGTGGTAATCGCGCCGGACGGTGCCGCTGGTCGAGGGGGGTTTTCTCGGGGATCTCCCGTTCCCCCCGCCCTCTCGTTCCAGCGCTGCTCCTTACTCACCTCTATCACCCTCGTCGGCTCTCGAGACCGAATATCTTCACTCACTCACTCGTAGATGAGGGGCGTTGTTACTTCAGTGTGATTTCCTCGACTCCGTTAAACTTTGCACGCACGGGGCGGAAGAAAAGTCCGGAAGTAGAACTTGAGCAAGGCTACAGGAAACGCGGAAGTAGCGACGAATGGACCGCGTCCCGCAGAGACCGCGCACTTCAAGCGGAACCGCCCTCGCCGAGCACGCGAGTGCGTACTTGGGCCTGCAGCCAAGTGCAGAACGGCGTGTGGTTCCGCTCGGCGGCTCAAGTGGGGCGAGAACTCTGGCTGCAGGTCACGGCCCAATAGCTCCGTCACAATGCAAGCGCCATTGCCTAACGCTGTTGAGGCCCGTGCGAGTTTCTTTGCCCTCGAAGGCTGCGCTCGCGAATATATTTCATTGCCTTCTCTGCAAGCCACGGAGTTAACCTTTTATTTTATTTTTTCGAAAAAAATACGTCATGGGAAGACAAATTAACACGTTCAGTCACAGTGTGCGTGATGGAGTAAATGCTGCACATAACGGATGTTTATGGGGAGTGCTGTACACAGCGAGGCAACAGTTCCGAGTGCTTTGAGAGTCTTACCGACTGGTTACCTGATTTGTGAAAATTACCACAGTTCTCGTTTATGAATGGCCGATGGTAACGTCTTCGAACTCGCAGAACGCTGTTCTCTGGTACAAAACTGGATTAGAAGAAATAGCAATAACAGAATTATAAGTAGCAACAAGTTCATTAATTGCAAATGTCTTCCAACATATAATGTCTCCACGTAGGCTTAAGTTTGAGCTAGGAGAAGCGATTTGGATTTTTAGGAAGTTGGTTGGTACGAATGGTGATGTCCGTGTATTGCGTCATGTACAGTATGTGTATTTTGCTTAATAAATTGTAAGATGTAATAAGTATTTTATTTGCATACCCCAGATCCCTTTAACACGTCCGAAAACCGGCTTGACCTTGAACGTCAGTTGCAAGATGGGACGTGCAGAACTTCTCCCGGAAGTTCTTATCAGTACACGAGTGCAGCGTACATCACAATATTACACGGTTGCAACACTTCGGCTCACAAACTAATGCGTGGCCAAAGGAGTCAACTCTTTCACTGCGCCCGCTACAGTAGACGTATTGCAAAGAACGAAAACATATTACGAGAGCTGTACGCGGCTAGGATCGTGTTCCATTGCATTGGCAGTGACTTTCCTGTGGACATCCGTACAGCTCTGGTTGGCGAGTGGTTTCCCCACAGTCTCCTAATTACAGAGAACGTGTTTCATTGGCTGTGTTATCGAAGCAAATAATAAGTACAGTGCGAACCAAAATTTTTATTAGAGCGCAACACTTCAGACCATAAAATAACGTGGGAATGAAAAAGTCATGTGATATGACGGAGTAGTTGTGTGTGCAGAAGCGAAATAGCGTGGGCATACCCGTTCACTGATTGGCTGCCCGGGACTCTGGGATGTGATTGGTTCTCGACAGACTGAGCTCCTGGGTGTCAAGCACGTCGTCAGGGGCTGATTGGCGAATGGCGGCGTTCCGACATGTTGGCGGCCAGTGGCTCCATTGTGCTGTTCGTGCAGTATACTGTTAAGATATTAATGTAAATGTAACATTGAGTACTTTTGCAACAACGTCGCCTGCCTGCTTTACTGTCAACATTAAGATGGCGTTAATGTTGCGGCGAAACAAATTTTGTGTTGAATCGATATTAACAGTAATTTTGTCACAAAAATAAATATTTACAACAAAGAAAAAAATGGCAGCCGTGAGAAGAATCGAGCACCCGCCTTGAGTGCTAGACGTTCTCCACATTACGAAAACCTTACGTCGTACCAACCGCTCTGCTTTAATACGTGTGCATGAGTTCCGTATTGCAGCTACTGAGAACAACGTAACGACAAACTACAGTTCTCTTCCGCTATGTGGAAATACTTTGTTCTCTAGAAAATACACTGAAGAGTCGAAAAAAACTGGCATAGGCGTGCGCATGCAAATAACAAGGGTATGGAACCAATCAGAGTAACGCGATGCGGTCGGCAGCTAGATCGGTTACGGTTGCTACAATGGCAGGTTATCAAGATTCAAGTGAGTTTTAACGTGGTGTTATAGTCGGCGCACGAGAGATGGGACATAGCATCTCCGAGGTAGCGATAACATTTTGGATGTTCGCGTACGACCATTTCACGAGTGTACCGTGAATATCGGGAATCCTGTAAAACATCACATCTTCGACATCGCTGCGGCCGGAAAAAGATCGTGAACGAACGGGACAAACGACGACTGACGAGAATCATTAAACGTGACAGACGTGCAACCCTTTTTCAAATTGGCGCAAATTGGATTTGTGGACTGCCCTGCAGGATTCATGTTATGAATTGCCTCCTGCATACCTTCAGACATTAGTCGAGTCCATG
>NQII01005119.1:102781-136568 GCA_002778355.1 Clitarchus hookeri | reverse complement strand
CAACTCCGGGCAGGATCGTCTGCCCGCGATAATTAGCCGCGCGACCTTGAGGCCCCGCGTTTCGCATCGCCGCCTGACAACTCGATCCTGCCCGCCGCTCTTCGTCACGAGAACTTCTGTCCACTCCTCAGGGCCGTATTCCGTGTCCTCTGCAATGCGCGGATTCATTGTCACGTCGCCTATCTAGAGGCGCTTCTGTGTGCATCACACATAATTCTTTGTATAGGCAGAGGCCTGAAAAATTCGCGGGTTCATTTCGGGACACGCTAGAATTGAAACACATGTATCTTAGCGTTACTTCTGCAATTGGATCACAACCTATTTGACACCTCCTCCAGGACTGTGAACCAATCGTAAACATGCAACAAAATGCAGTCCAAATCACGACCTGTCACTGTGAAAGCAGGCAGCCAACGAGAAGTTGATATCTCCTTGAGAGTGCAAACAAATATGGAGTATAGCCTAAAGGTTAATGAACTCGCGAATTTTTCCGGTCTCTATGTATAGGCTGTTCGTGGTAAATTGAGCACTTTTGAAATCAACCTTTGAAAAATGGTACTGCCCCTACCTGCATATATTTTAACGGGCATACTGAGTGGCATGCGGCCAGTGAGGCTGGTAACGACCGAGGGAAAGTAGTTCCGGGTTTTAACATTAAATTAAGGGTGTTGGGTAAACAATTGTGAATACTCAAATTCTTTCTGTTTTTTTAATGCATATAAATCTAAGAAATAGCAAACACGTCGGGCTTAGCTATTTCAGTGTGCAAATCAACAGTGCAGCTCTTATAAGCTATTTGGCCGAAGCCAGTTGAAGTCAATTCCTCTCTGGTCAGCTGTATGTGATCACTGAGGTGTACTTGCGACTGAATAGTCCAGAGGGACGGACTGCTTCGTTTCAGCCAAAATCCTGGACTATCTGTGTTTTATTAGGTTAGGTGGATTTTGCTGAATGCCAAAATCCAGTTTTTAGTTTCCCAGTGTTAGCTCATGCTTTTTGATGTTAACTATTGACTACAGCTGGCTTTTGTCAAATAGCTTATAAATAGGGGCAGTGTTATTTCGCGAAAAGATTTCGAAACAAGGTATACAGTCCAAAGCACTGTAGGGTCGTCCAGCTTCTTTCATTGGCTAACAAATGTTCTGGCCCGTGTTAACGGTTTGCGCACGAATCACGACTGCTCAGTGCCAGAGTTGCCGAATCTCGATTGGCTCGGTCAAATGAGGGAAAGAATTTCAATGCAGGCAGCAGCCAATGGAGGTATAAAAACAACTGGGCTTTATACATAGAATTGAAGTCTACTGTGTGCTCCGATTTATCCGCGAAGAATCATTGGCCCTACTTATAACTACCGCACGGTTACCTTGCAGACTAAAGTAGCTAAGCCTGACTAGCCCACTTAGAAAATTCATTAAAAACAGTTGCTTGTATTGTATGGTGTCAACACCATTTGTGATCGGCAGAGGTAAGAAAATGTTGGGTGTTCATTGACATGCACACTACACTACCACAGTTCTCTGCTGCCAAATACAGTAGCCAGTTTTATAGTAGACTAGAGAGCACTTGATTTCGTCCTGGTTTTCTTACAGGTTAGTTAGTTATTGACTTAAAGTCATCCATAGAGAGTCTTACAAACTCTGATACAATGATAAATTGACATAAACATTATATACTGTTTGAAATCAATTTTTCCCTGAAATAAATTTTGTTCTGGTCGAGTATAACAGTTACAGACCTGGAAATTCCGCAAATTCATTCGTCAGTGGGTACTTAAGAATATTGAGGTGAAACGGACACTAATGCCGCTAATTCCAGCCGCAAACACCAACAAAATGGCGTTACTGGCCACAAAAATGTTTGAAATCTATTCGCCTATCAGCGCGTGGTAACTTACCCGCCAGCCGGCAGCCCAGTCAAATTGGGAATGTTTTGCAGCACGCAGTAGCCTATCAGACGCAAGGTCCGTTGCCGGAGCCCCGCGCAGCCAACCAGCACACATCATTTAGTCTCTGTGTACTTTTATGGTCTGTGCCACGATCGAGCACATACTGCCTTTGTCCATCAGTTGCTGGCACAGCGAGGGGACTCTTGCACATTTGGTCTTGATTATACGTAGACACGCACATTTAGGGAAAAGATTTCACGACCAGTTGTATTTCATAATACTTCAGCTCAGATCCACATTCTTGATTGGATGATTTACGTGTTACGCGTCTTAGGGTGTCTGCTCGCGAATCACAGACGCGCACTGCAGGAGTGTCCCAATCTTGATTGGCCAGCCAAGTAAGAACGTGTTTCCTCACAAAGTCACGACCAGTAAGCAGGGACACCAGATTTTCGCGAAAAAGTTTCATAGATAGTTGAATTTCAAAACCTCACATTTCAGATCCACTTTTGTTATTGGGAGATTTACTTCCCACGTGTCTTACTTGTCTGCCCACGAATCAGAGACATTCGCAATCGTAGTAACATAATTCTGATTGGCCAGTCAATTGAGAAGAATGTCTTCTGCAGAAGATAAGCGGCCAATGAGCAAAGGAAAACTCTAGGGCTGTTGAATAAAATATGTTTCTATCAAACAATAAAATATTCATAAATTTCGTAAGGGAATTAAATGATAAGAAAGACTTAAAACTCTTGTAATTTCTTGTTACAATCATAATTGGGCAACGTTTTTTTTTGCTTCGCCCATACATGGGAAACAAAAACTATATCCAAAACAGAAGCAAAGCCAAATGAGCAAAGGTTAGTATTTCGATTGACATGAAAGTCGTGAGGTCTAGTGTTACCATCAAATGAACTCCCGAAATCCTCTTATATTTATACGAGTTTTTCGAGTCGATCCTGGCATTCGCGAAGTTTCTGAAGACTCCAGTAACGATTCTAATAATAAACTGCCACCTCACAACTGTGCTGCATGTTTCGCCTGGCGAACACTTGTGTTGACTTTTCCTCAGTGGCAACTTGTTCCAACACCACACGCGATTTGACAACCGGGTTCAACGTCGCGAGTGAGTCACAGAAACCTGGAAAAAAGTTCAATCAGCTGATAAACACTGCATGGGTCGTGACAGGAGTGCGATAATACACACGTGCTTCCTGTTGGAAGAACAAAGGAGTAGTAACAGTTTTGTTTGGGAATGTTTGTGTCGAAGGGTAACCGTCGCAGGTGGCTGAGCCTATAAGAAATATCTGCTGAGTTTCCTTTTTCTGACAAGTTTGTGTCCTTTTGCCACAAGTAAAAATCAACACTGCCATTGCCCTAATTATATAACCCTTGAACATTTCGCGGAATCTTTCAGTGCCAGGAAAAATTAAAGAATATACACACGCCGTTAGTCTTTGTGAACTAGTGATCAACAGTGATCTTACTTGTGGATGACTTACTCGTAAACCACGCCAATGCTCTACGCTCCGGCTGGTTCATATTACTGTTGCTGAACACAAAGTCTGCAGCTGATTAGAAAGGATGTACTATTTCCACAAAAATATTCCGCGAATAGTGGTACGTATTTAAAAACACTATCTCTCAGACATTCGTTATTGACTGGTTAATTATTTTTTTTATGTGTCTAAGGTGTCTGCCCGCGAATATCAAACGTTCATTGTCGGAGTTACTTAATTCTGATTGGCCAGTCAAGTAAGAAGAACATCTTCTCACGAATACGCATGGAGAGTGAACAAAGGAACATTGCTGGAATGCCTGTGGGGTATTAAAATCCAGCCTACGCGAACACTGATTGAGAAAATTAGGTGACCCAACTCATTAGTTATCATAATAATTCATGGGCTGTGTTAGTCTGAGTACAATATGCATCAAATATAATATGTACAACAGTGAAGGTGTTATTTAAAGGTATTCAGACAGGATTATTATACTCTCTCCCATAAGTATCGCGCGAAAGACGAGAGAAGAATGATTATGACGAGTCGGGCATAAGGGACCGGGGGTCCGACGCCGGAGCCGGCCAGCCCCCATGGTGTGATGTCACCCGACCACCATATTGGATCCAGGTGACCTTTGACATTGACCCATGACCTTTACCATTTAATTCGTGACCTTGGATGACTTTGAACCCAAAAAAGCAAAAAATAAAAAATTAAAAAAAATTATTAAAAAAATTAAAAAAAATATTTAAACATATACATGTAGGAGGTTGGGAGTTCGATAACAGATGAATCGACTAAGATCCCGACACGACCTGCCCTCACCAGGTTGGCCAGTGTCCATATTTTCCGTCATGTTAGATGTTGATGACCTTGACCTTCAACCTTGACCTTAGATGTCCTTGAAGCCAAGAAATTCTAGAAAAATCCCCCAAATATAAAAAAATTAAAAAATATATAAAAATTGTAAAACATGTATTTAGAATGTATTAAAAAATTTATAAATAATTATTAAAAATTATTATTAAAAACACGCACATTTCTGGAGGTCCCACTATGACCGACTCTCACCCATTTTTTATTAGTTATTTAATCTGTAAATTACTCGTGCTCGCTCGACCCCTTCCACACCATGCCATATCTACTGTCCACGAATTTTTAGTATCACCCACTAGAGCGCATTGGTAACTCATTTTTCAACGACCACAGATAATTTACTATCGACAAGAGTTCTATCGACTTATACTGAATTTGACGAGGTCATGTAAATTGTCATATTTAATTTGTTTGATTTATTTTTAAATGCAAGTATTTTTATTTAAAATATTTTTGTATAAAGCGGATTTTTTTTTAAAATAAATAGATTACAATATATTTTTTTACACAAAATTTACTGTACACATAATAACATATACATCATCAGCAAAAAAATTCATAATATTTATTAATCCTCTTTGAACAGAGTCCAAAAAACTTATTTTAATTTAACATATCTTCAATTATGATTTTCGGGTATCATGTAAAAGGCTGAGTAATTCACGCATGGCGGTAAGCAGCGGTGCTCTACAAAGGGCCGCGCCAATCACAGGCACGAGCGACGGANGCTGAGTAATTCACGCATGGCGGTAAGCAGCGGTGCTCTACAAAGGGCCGCGCCAATCACAGGCACGAGCGACGGACCCCCAGCCCGTTGCTCCCGACTCGCCGTAATCCTACAACTGACGAGGGAAGAATTATCAGGTAATATGGCTCGGATGCAGAAACACGCGTGCTCAGTGGCGTCCCTTGCTGGCGCGTACAGGATGAGGTAAGTAACTTGATCAGTATTGGGATGAGATGCTGCTTCCTTAGCTGCATACCCACATTTCCCGTTGACACCGGTGACAGTGATGTCCGACCTACGTGTGACTTACCTCTCGGGANCTTAGCTGCATACCCACATTTCCCGTTGACACCGGTGACAGTGATGTCCGACCTACGTGTGACTTACCTCTCGGGAATTGTCAGTCCGTGGTTGTAAATTACGTGGCAAGCGTCGATTGAGCACACTTTAACCAAGTCTACTTTGTTTGCAATTCACAAACCAGGCGGCGTTCTTGGTTCCAGCCAGTAAATCCTCGTGACGANTTAACCAAGTCTACTTTGTTTGCAATTCACAAACCAGGCGGCGTTCTTGGTTCCAGCCAGTAAATCCTCGTGACGAGTACCAATGCACAGAGACCTGAAAAATTCGCGAGTTCAATGACCTGCAGGCTAGTCTCTACAGTCTTATGTACAAATATGCCAACACCAACAGCGCATTGGTTGTATGCTGTCACAGTGGAAGGCGACAATTGGACACCGCTCTCCAGGAGGTGTCAAACACCGTGTGAACAAATGGCTTAAGTTATATAAACGCACGTGTTTTGAATTCTAGCTTGTCCCAAAATTAATCCGCGAATTCTTCAGGTCTCTATAATTAGNTTATATAAACGCACGTGTTTTGAATTCTAGCTTGTCCCAAAATTAATCCGCGAATTCTTCAGGTCTCTATAATTAGGGCCAGTGACTTTTCGCGTAAAAATCGGAGCACACAGTAGACTTCAATAATATATACACACCTCAGCTGTTGTTATGCCTCCATTGGCTGCTGGTGCCGTGTCCGTCTTCGACCAAGCCACTCAGGACTAAGTAACTTCGACACTGAACCTTCGTGATTCGTGCACAAACGGTTATCACGGGCCAGAACATTTTTTAGCCAATCAAACTTCGACCTACTGGGATGTCACGAAACCTGAGATAGAACAGAGCAAATCTTTTCGCGAAATATCACTGCCCCTAGTTATAATGCATTCTGTGTGTGCAGCTGCATGGTAAATAAATATATTGCTGTGTTTCTCAAAGCTTCACGCAAGTCACTCAGTATCTCATACACTGCACATGTCAGTGCACGTGACGTCAACGCCCACTACGCCCGCTCACTCTCCTATATAATGTGTTCTCTCTCTAATCGCATAATCTTACCAGTTTTACCAGCATTCCGCATCTTCCTTCAATACGGGGCGTATTCCTGGCGACAATTTTGTGGTCATAAATTAAATTCACAAACAGAAGTATACTGATGCACATCTGTGCGTTTTCAACCAAATTTTCTGGCGTGCATCCTCTGAACATTTACGTAATACGTAACGTGTAATGAATTACCTTAGCACCTTTCCAAAAATGCACATAGCCTGCTATCCTTTATTAATTAGTGCGATGTACATCATTGTTTTATTTTTCTAAAGTAAATATAAAATTTAATTCACGGCAGAACTGGTAGTGTAATTTTGGAAAGTAAATTCAGTGTGAGATTACTACACAACTCGAGAGGCAATATGTTAAATAAAAACTGCACAGAAAAGGGGAAAATTATTAAATATTCAAAATAGTATATATTGTTTAGAGGTTTTTGCTTTTTGGCTAACACGGATAGACTGTTTATAATTAACAAGTAGAGACCCAAAAATTTCGAGGATTAATTTGGTGACCAGCTAGACACAAAATCCTTTGTGTACTAGAGCCTCAACTAGCTGCTCATTGGCCGATGCCAAAGACTTACTCCAGAATAGGTAGCACGTGATTTGGTGCTATTTTTCTTGTAGTTCTGTTATTGGGTCGAATCCGTCAAGGGCGTGGCTTACAAGCGGCGACCCAATTGGAAAAGGCAGTCAAATAATGCACGGGTGTTTGCAGTATAGCTTGTCCTCAGATGAATTCGCGAAATGTCAGGGTCTCTAATAATAAGTCTGGGTTAAACTGTGGAAGCAGTTCAGCCGCGTCTTTGCCATTAAACTTCCACAAACAACTGCGGGTGACGGCACCTGTCATCTGTGGTACCTACTAGCGTACATAACGTTTAGTTGTAGTAATGGTTATGTATGCCTGGCGCTTGAACTGCGTTGCAGTGTGTTTGAAATACAGCTTTATTGTTACGCAACTACATCAAACGTGCGCCCAATGTGCTGATATGCAAAAACAACACACGCTCCAGAGTATGTTTTTTGATTATTTTCAAGATATTATGCATATATAAAAACCCATTTCGGAGTACTGCGACATAAACTAAAAACGGCATTCTTAAAGCACTGTATCTCAAAATATTCGGGTCAGTTTCATACAAGAGTACTCGAGGCGCCTGCATCGTACCTTACTACAGGTTTCTCACTAATTGATTGGTCACCGTGTGAAACGCCATAGGTAGACGCAGCACGTCGAGAACACGTTCAGAACCTTGCGCGTAGTGGCGATGGCGAACGTGATGCGCGTGGCAATGTCGCCCTTACTGTTCGAACGCGTCTTGCCTCATACGCAGGAAATAGCCACAGGCTGGCGGGAGACTTAAGGGTGTTCGATACCAAACAATTAATAACTTTATAGTTACACTGAACATTGTTCCACTTGTACGCCTTGCATGAGATGTCATTTTCCTCGAGTAAAATTTTTTTTCAGATTATATTATTTGAATAATTTGATGTGAAATACAAAATTTTTCTGTTTTGCTTAAGCCGTAATAACAAATACTAACGATGTACAAATGAAAAAAAATTGTCTATGTAAACTAATGCCGTGGGCTACTGCTTGGCATACATGTAATCACAAATAGCAGTCCACGCATCAAAAAATTGTTAAAAAATATACAACAATGATTTCTATTTAACATTTTTTCATATATATATGGCCTGTTATTTTTAGGGATTACGTATGCGTAACGTGGTAGNAATGATTTCTATTTAACATTTTTTCATATATATATGGCCTGTTATTTTTAGGGATTACGTATGCGTAACGTGGTAGCCTACGGAATTAGTTTGCATTGTAAATTTGTTGTCTGTACAACCTAGTTAGTATTTGTTACTATGCATGCAAACAAAAAAGAAAATTTTGTATGTGACGTCAAATCTTTAAAAAAATTTAAAGTGTAAAAAAATTTTATTCAACGAAAATAGTATTAAAATGCGTACAAGTTGAACAACGTTTGACTCAAATATAAAGTAATAATTGTCTTTATGTGCAGCAGCCNGTTTGACTCAAATATAAAGTAATAATTGTCTTTATGTGCAGCAGCCTCAAGTTGCCGTACCAAGCGAAGAATACGATTGGGAAGCTGACGAAACATTCTGGCTGGCACGACATGTTAGGAAGTGATTCACGGTCTAATAAGCACCGTTGCCGCACACTTCCGGAGCCTTACCTAACCTTGGCATTTGTCTGTAGTGAGAGTTAATCCTGGATAACTGACACTGATCTTTCAGCACTAATTTACAAAAATAATTACATACGAAATTGATTTCAAAACTCGCAGAGGAGTAATAATGAGGCCCGCGTGCGTTGGTTAACGACGCGTCTTTAGCGGACCGTATTTCCGCTCTCTCATCTCACCTGCGTAGGTTTTTATTAAAAAACCGTCCAACGTGTCTGAGTTAGGTCTGCTTACGAATAGCATTTAAGAAACGTTACGCGTCTGTATACGTTTTTCAGTTCCCCCATTTCTCTCTAAAGCATGTTTTTTTGATAGTGAAAATTGCTAAAACAGGTATTTTCACGGTCATTTTTAACCATAAACATCCTAGTACAAAACATTAAAAAAGGAATAGGCACGTGCATCAAACCTTTATTTTTGTTATTGCGCCATAAAATGGCAGAGTCTCCGTTGAAAGTCTCATAGAGGCGCGTTATCGGCAACAAGGCTGCACGCGAGTTCAGTGCTTTGCGCGTAGAGGCGATGAGAGAGTTGATGCGCATGTCTCAGTCGCCCCTAGCGCCCCCACGCCATCAGGCCTCGGACGTGCAGAATCCCTTCAACCAGGCGGCCACCTATACGCCGCCGAAACCCACTGAGCATACAGGAGGTTCTTCGCAGCCAAGGTCTTGCACTTTCACAGTCGAGATTCTGATTTCCTCGCGGCTTCTAATTCGTCAGGAAGTTGTTCGGCCTCGACTTTCACGAGTCACCCTCCAGAAGCCGTCAGAACTTCTCAGGACAGAACACGTTCTCCTTGGCTTCGGAGGCAGCGGTCATTCCTGTCGGAGAGCTTTCCTGCTTGGGTGCCTTCGTTCTTAACGTGTGAAGAGAAGCGCACTTTCACTAAACACCTACACAATCCCGTTGTTTTTCTTTTTTACGCCTTGAGTTTGGTTTACAAATAACACGTTCAGCACAGAGTCTTCCTTTAGGTTAGTTATATTTATGTAGTTTGCTACACTTATTTGACACGAATGGTTAATGCTTACTGATACGCGCTCTATGCTTTGTGCCACGCGAGCGGGTGGAAGGGGAGGACAGGGCAATTACATGATTGCGGCTGCGAGTCACAATGGAATTGTTTTGAACGGCAGGCGAGCGATAAACCATGAACCACGTATCTGTTACGAAAATCGAGCCAACACGACAATCCTTTTGCGGCGCGCGCTGCTGACATTTGTTGCATTGAGTTTCTGCACTTGTCTGAACAATTTCCTGGTTGTTTGCTGTCCTAGTTTCTCTAAGCTTGACTCTGGGTGCGTCAAACATTCCAGGTCAAGGCCAGAGGCTATAGAAAGCGCGTCGGGCCTCCGAGACGGGAACTGTTGTTAGATTTGATGAGTGACTGGAGTTTTAGCAACAGACGACGAGCGAACGGCGAGAGAAGTGACCAGCAGGAGGATAATCTGCTACTGCGAGCATCAGCGAAGTGAATAGTGCGACTGGCAGGCTGGATCACTGGACTGGATGCGTGAGTGAAAGACACTGCAAATGATGGCAACAGACAGGCAGAAAATGTGTTAATGACGAGTATGAGTTAATTGACTATAACCAAACACAGATAATAAATTTAAAAGGACGTTAATAAGAGTTTAAAAATACATAAAATATTGGGCTCACTGCGAAACAAAATTAGTTATAGAGGATATAGATATATTAGTGCTGTAAATAATGTGAATAAATTAAAATCAAATTTAGTTATTTAATTTTAATTAAGAACTTCATCCCTCACGAACTTAGATACGCCCTTCAGGCGTCTTGTAACATTACCAACACAATCCGACAAACAAGCACTTTCTTTCTCTTCGAAGAATTAGTGTATTTTCTCATACGAAAGTATAGGAGCTGAGATAAATAATATAGTCTATTCGTGGTTTTCTCACACTTTTTGAATCAAACCTTAAAAAAACCGCCCCATATATGACGTGCTTGGTTGTTTCTCAAGTCTGTCATGTACCACAAGCTTTTTATACTTGTGTTGACATAAAAATACCTTATTTTTGGTTAAACTGAACTGTTGCTTATATTTGGGGACACCCAAATTTTGCGGAAAGATTTCACGACGAGTTGTGTTTCATAACACTTTAGCTCATATCCATATTCTTGATTGGATGATTTACGTGTTGCGTGTCTTAGGGTATCTGCTCGCGAATCACAGACGCGTACCACAGGAGTATCCATATTATGATTGGCCAGCCAAGTAAGAAAACGTTTCCACACAAAGACACACAACCAATAAGCAAAAGATAACTGCTGGTGTACCAGTAGGGTATTGAAATCTAACACGGGCAAAAATCTTTTCGCGAAATTCGAGTTTCCCTAATTACATTTTATCCATAAATTATAATATTTAATTTATAATTAATATTAATAAGAACAGGGAGAAAACACGTGTCTTNAATGATTTCTATTTAAC
Organism: Clitarchus hookeri; assembly: GCA_002778355.1. Taxonomy (NCBI): domain Eukaryota; kingdom Metazoa; phylum Arthropoda; class Insecta; order Phasmatodea; family Phasmatidae; genus Clitarchus; species Clitarchus hookeri. The sequence goes on along the minus strand of NQII01005119.1, from coordinate 125,502 downwards.
ATTTTTTCATATATATATGGCCTGTTATTTTTAGGGATTACGTATGCGTAACGTGGTAGTCTGCGGCATTAGTTTGCATTGTAAATTTGTTGTCTGTACAACCTAGTTAGTATTTGTTACTATGCATGCAAACAAAAAACAAAATTTTGTATGTGACGTCAAATCTTTAAAAAAATTTAAAGTGTAAAAAAATTTTATTCAACGAAAATAGTATTAAAATGCGTACAAGTTGAACAACGTTTGACTCAAATATAAAGTAATAATTGTCTTTATATGCAGCAGCGTCAAGTTGCCGTACCAAGCGAAGAATACGATTGGGAAGCTGACGAAACATTCTGGCTGGCACGACATGTTAGGAAGTGATTCACGGTCTAATAAGCACCGTTGCCGCACACTTCCGGAGCCTTACCTAACCTTGGCATTTGTCTGTAGTGAGAGTTAATCCTGGATAACTGACACTGATCTTTCAGCACTAATTTACAAAAATAATTACATACGAAATTGATTTCAAAACTCGCAGAGGAGTAATAATGAGGCCCGCGTGCGTTGGTTAACGACGCGTCTTTAGCGGACCGTATTTCCGCTCTCTCATCTCACCTGCGTAGGTTTTTATTAAAAAACCGTCCAACGTGTCTAAGCAAGGTCTGCTTACGAATAGCATTTAAGAAACGTTACGCGTCTGTATACGTTTTTCAGTTCCTCCATTTCTCTCTAAAGCATGTTTTTTTTTTATAGTGAAAATTGCTCAAACGGGTATTTTCACGGTCATTTTCAACTATAAACATCCTAGTACAAAACATTAAAAAAGGAATAGGCACTTGCATCAAACCTTTATTTTTGTTATCACGCCATAAAATGGTAGGGTCTCCGCTGTAAGTCTCATAGAGGCGCGTTATCGGCAACAAGGCTGCACGCGAGTTCAGTGCTTTGCGCGTAGAGGCGATGAGAGAGTTGATGCGCATGTCTCGGTCGCCCCTAGCGCCCCCACGCCATCAGGCCTCGGACGTGCAGAATCCCTTCAACCAGGTGGCCACCTATACGCCGCCGAAACACGCTGAGCATACAGGAGGTTCTTCGCAGCCAAGGTCTTGCACTTTCACAGTCGAGATTCTGATTTCCTCGCGGCTTCTAATTCGTCAGGAAGTTGTTCGGCCTCGACTTTCACGAGTCACCCTCCAGACGCCGTCACAACTTCTCAGAACAGAACACGTTCTCCTTGCCTTTGGAGGCAGCGGTCATTCCTGTCGGAGCTTCCCTGCTTGGGTGCCTTCCTTCTTAACGTGTGAAGAGAAGCGCACTTTCACTAAACACCTACACAATCCCGTTGTTTTTCTTTTTTGCGCCTTGAGTTTGGTTTACAATTAACACGTTCAGCACAGAGTCTTCCTTTCGGTTAGTTATATTTATGTAGTTTGCTACACTTATTTAACACGGGTGGTTAATGCTTACTGATACGCGCTCTATGCTTTGTGCCACGCGAGCGGGTGGAAGGGGAGGACAGGGCAATTACATGATTGTGGCTGCGAGTCACAATGGAATGTTTTGAACGGCAGGCGAGCGATAAACCATGAACCACGTATCTGTTACGAAAAGCGAGCCAACACGACAATTCTTTTGCGGCGCGCGCTGCTGACATTTGTTGCATTGAGTTTCTGCACTTATCTGAAGAATTTCCTGGTTGTTTGCTGTCCTAGTTTCTCTAAGCTTGACTCTGGGTGCGTCAAACATTCCAGGTCAAGGCCAGAGGCTATAGAAAGCGTGTCGGGCCTCCGAGACGGGAACTGTTTTTGGATTTGATGAGTGACTGGAGTTTTAGCAACAGACGACGAGTGAACAGCGAGAGAAGTGACCAGCAGGAGGATAATCTGCTACTGCGAGCATCAGCGAAGCGAATAGTGCGACTGGCAGGTTGGATCACTGGACTGGATGCGTGAGTGAAAGACACTGCAAATTATGGCAACAGACAGGCAGAAAGTGTGTTAATGACGAGTATGAGTTAATTGACTATAACCAAACACAGATATTAAATTTGAAAGGACGTTAATTAGAGTTTAAAAATACATAAAATATTGGGCTCACTGCGAAACAAAATTAGTTATAGTGGAGATAGATATATTAGTGCTGTAAATAATGTGAATAAATTAAAATCAAATTTAGTTATTTAATTTTAATTAAGAACTTCATCCCTCACGAACTTAGATACGCCCTTCAGGCGTCTTGTAACATTACCAACACAATCCGACAAACAAGCACTTTCTTTCTCTTCGAAGAATTTGTGTCTTTTCTCATACGAAAGTATAGGAGCTGAGATAAATAATATAGTCTATTCGTGGTTTTCTCACACTTTTTGAATCAAACCTTAAAAAAAACCGCCCCATATATGACGTGCTTGGTTGTTTCTCAAATCTGTCATGTACCACAAGCTTTTTATACTTGTGTTGACATAAAAATACCTTATTTTTGGTTAAACTGAACTGTTGCTTATATTTGGGGACACCCAAATTTTGCGGAAAGATTTCACGACGAGTTGTGTTTCATAATACTTTAGCTCTTATCCATATTCTTGATTGGATGATTTACGTGTTGCGTGTCTTAGGGTATCTGCTCGCGAATCACAGACGCGTACCACAGGAGTATCCATATTATGATTGGCCAGCCAAGTAAGAAAACGTTTTCACACAAAGACACACAACCAATAAGCAAAAGATAACTGCTGGNTTCACACAAAGACACACAACCAATAAGCAAAAGATAACTGCTGGTATACCAGTAGGGTATTGAAATCTAACACGGGCAAAAATCTTTTCGCGAAATTCGAGTTTCCCTACTTACATTTTATCCATAAATTATAATATTTAATTTATAATTAATATTAATAAGAACAGGGAGAAAACACGTGTCTTNGAAGTACACTCTACACTTGAATCAGTGAGAATTGAGCCGAATCAGTGAAAACAGTGAGAATTCAGTAACTGATAATCAGTACCAGATAACTAACTAATATAGCGGGTGAATTTCAGTTATTTATTTGTGATTCCCAACTGAATGTCAAGAATTTCACTGCTATAAATCACTTGTTCACAGTTAATTTGCTTGGTTCGCCAGTCAGCAGTAGCTAATAAACTGACTTTCAGTGATTGTTACTTCACTGATTGAAATCACTGTTTCAGACTTAGCATGTAGATCTCTGGCAGGGCTTCAGTAAATTTGGAAGTAACCGTGAATGCACTAGCTAGAGATCTGCAAAATTCCCGCCATTAATTGGCGAAAACATAAGATTCTAAATACATGTGTAAATATATAATTTCTAATGAGCGGGAATTGATTTACCTGACATCCCTACTCCTGTAGAACATTAATGAAACGTAACAACAGAGTGACCGAACCATGTGCAATGCAGACAGATGGCAAAATGGCTTCTTCCTGTCGCCGCAGCCAATGAAAAAATTACTCAGGACGCGAGTAGACCCTGTAAGGTGACAATATGATAACTTGAGGTCTTTGGAAAATACGACATTTTTTATCAATAAAATTAAGTTTATAATCATTTCAGCTAAAGAATGTTCACGGTAAACGGAGTCCTTTTGGAAGTCATGCTTAAGATCTACTTCTCTGATAACATTGTATCATTCCACCATATGTAAATTTAAAATTAATATGGGTGTTATCATTTATTCCCCCGTCATCCAAGTGAAATCATGAAATTGTTAGGCCTGTAAATGTGATAGGCATATCTATATGACAATTAGGGGCCGCATTGGCTGAGCGGTTAACCTGCTCTCCTCCCACCAAGGCGAACTGGTTCGATCCCGGCGGGGTCACTCCCGGCCTTTCGCACGTAGGAATCGTGCCGGACGATGTCGCCTGGTCGGCGGGTTTTCTCGGGGATATCCCGTTTCCCCCACCCCTCCATTTCGGCGCTGCTCTATACTCACCTCAATCACACTCATGTGGGTATGGAGCGGTGCTGGAATGAAGGGGCGGGGGGAACGGGAGATCCCCGAGAAAACCCACTGACCAGCGGCATCGTCTTGCACGATTCCTACATGCGAAAATCCGGGAGTGAACCGGCTGGGGAAACCCGGTTCGCCTTGGTGGGAGGCAAGCAGGCTATCCGCTCAGCCACCGTGGCCCCAACTGCAACAAGAAATTAAATCTGTAGTACCTAGTTCAACATAGAAGTGCTAAGGTTTAATATACTGGAATTTATTCATTGCGGACGGAGTCGTTTTGTACTTCGTCGTATTTTCGGCAAAAAGCAATGTCAATTTATACACTTATAAAATGGTTATATTTGTTCCAAGGTTAAGTGAGCTCTTTCGTAACAAACATAAAAAAAAACCGGCACATAACTGGTTACATTTACGAAATAAACACTGGTTGGCACAGACCTACTTACAGAAATGTCGGCAGCCATTAAAGGAATGTGGTTAGTCTCAACATCTCACAAAGAGCCAAAACTTTACATTCGTGGCACAAGAAAACGAGAACATAGAGAAACGAAACGCCGCGGTGATTCCTTTTACGTAGCGTACTNTTGTACTTCGTCGTATTTTCGGCAAAAAGCAATGTCAATTTATACACTTATAAAATGGTTATATTTGTTCCAAGGTTAAGTGAGCTCTTTCGTAACAAACATAAAAAAAAANCAATTTATACACTTATAAAATGGTTATATTTGTTCCAAGGTTAAGTGAGCTCTTTCGTAACAAACATAAAAAAAAAACCGGCACATAACTGGTTACATTTACCTTTATTTGTGACCAACCGTGTCTGGATGAATGTCTTTACACGGCAGCCATTAAAGGAATGTGGTTAGTCTCAACGTCTCACAAAGAGCCGGAGCTTTACATTCGTGGCACAAGAAAACGAGAACATAGAGAAACGAAACGCCGCGGTGATTCCTTTTACGTAGCGTACTNCTTTACATTCGTGGCACAAGAAAACGAGAACATAGAGAAACGAAACGCCGCGGTGATTCCTTTTACGTAGCGTACTCGGTCGCTCGTTGGCCGCGCTAGGCTTTGGGAACGGACCTCGGGCCTGATTGGCTGTTGCACGTTCCGGAAGATTCCTCATAGGACTGCCATCAGGCAAGTTAGCTGGTCTCCAAGAGATGATTGGCGAAAGGCGTTCTGACATGTTTGTTATCTTGTAAAACCTCTTACACCTAGCTATTAAGGGCGTTGACCAGGAAATTTATTTTTATTAATTTACATTTGTTTCACATATTGTTTAACTTTAAGATATTATCAGTAATTACTCTTTGGTAACAAAAAAAAATTGGGAACTCATATTTTTTGCATAAATACAAGTCTAAATCACAATTTTACAGTTTTAGAAACGTACAGATAATGAAAAGTAGCTTAGTGCTAAAATGAGATAATCCACACTGAAAGAAGATTCCACGAGTTACTTATATGTTTATAAAATCGTACAAGGAAATATTTTTGCAATTTAAAACTGTTGTAAATAAGGAGATTCTTGTATGTTGTTTATTTGTTGCTACCCCTGACTTTTTAAAATAACTTTTGCTAAGTATACCTATATTTGTACGTTACAAACTCAGTAAAATTTTGGCTTTGACGTGTCATTTTGCGACGTAAAAAAATTTATCTGAGGAAAATGTAATCACAGATAATATATATACAAGTTGAACATTATGCGGTACAAATATAAAATAACTGCAACACTCTTAAATGTTATTCCTTGCGCCAGTAGGAAGGAAATACGAATAAAAGGCATGTCCTCCAAGCATGAGTGAGTGAGTGAAGATGTTTGGACGGCTCTCAACAGCGAGGTCTTGAGAGCCGATAAAGGTAATCGGGGTGAGTACGGAGCAGCGTCAGAATTCAAGGGTGGGGGAAACTGGAGATCCCCGAGAAAACCCGCCGACCAGAGGCGTCGTGCAGCACGATTCCCACATGCGAAAATGCGGGAGTGAACCGGCCGGAGATTGAACCAGGTTCGCCTTGGTGAAAGGCGAGCAGGCTAACCGCTCGGTCACAGCGGCCCCTCCCTCTGAATGTATTGTGTGGACGAAAGAAACTACTGTGTCAGAAAACACGTGACTTAGCATGATGAACATTCGTGAACTTGAAGATGACCGCAGCATAGAAATAACGCACATTTTTTTTGCACAACTTGTAAATATCGTTTGGACGGCCGAAGTGAAGAAATAGCGAAACCAAGCTGCAACGGCCAATAAACGTTATTCTCCCGACAGGTGTCTATACGTGTTACCCGCACAGACTGTCGGAAGCTACGGTCCTGCTACAGAATTTCGCCAACTGGGGGCAGCGGTGGCGTAGTGGCCAGGGCGCTCGCCTCCCACCACGGCGATCCGGGTTCGATCCCCGGCGGGTTCGCTCCCGGACCCTCGCATGTGGGAATCGTGCTGGACGATGCCGCTTGCCGGCGGGTTTTCTCGGGGTACTCCCGTTTCCCCCCGCCCTTGCATTCCAGCGCCGCTTCATTCATTCTAGGGTCTCATTTTCTGTCATGCCCGGGGGATGACGGTCACCTACGGGTCCCAGCTGGAAAGACCGTCACTCGGAGGGTTTTGCCTTGCCCTGGGTGCACTCCCCACACGCCATTTTGTTTTTCCGCCAGCTGTCTGCAGGGTGAGCGCAGCGCGGGACAACCCAGAGGAAGGCGTCTTCACCGTGCACACATTACGATGGCAGTTCCACCGGCTCATTTCCACTGTCGCACAAGCAACGCAAGTGGCGAACAAAAGCGACAACGATAACACGTGGTTAGAATACCCGGAAAAAATCGCGAGTTCAATGACCTGCAAGCTAGACTCTACAGTCTTATGTACAAATATGCCGACATCAACTGCACATTGGTTGCCTGCTGTCAGAGTGGAAGGCGACGATTGGACCAGCATTCTCCAGGAAGTGTCAAATACGGCATGGGTCAATGGATTAAGTTATATAAACGCATGTGTTTTGAATTCTAGCTTCTCATAAAATGAATCCGCGAATTCTTCAGGTCTCTAGTGATTAGAAGACCAGGAAATTTCGCGCATTCATTTGGCAACCAGCTTTGACGCCATAATCCTTGGTGCATCAGAACCTCAACCAGTTGCCTGTTGGCTGATGCCCAAGTTTTGCCCCAGGGTACGTATTACGGGATTTGGTGCTCTTTTTCTTGCAGTTCAGTTATTGGGTCGAATTCGTCCAGGGCGTGGCCTAAAAATTGCGACCGAATTGGAGAAGGCAGTCAAATAACTACGGGTGTTTGTAGTGTAGCTTGTCCTCAAATTAATTCGCGAAATTTACGGGTCTCTAAACACACACAAAAAAAAGTTTCTGGTAAACTTCCGGAACTGAATTGGAGATTTTTAACCTATATATATGTGTATATATTATGGTAATAATACTACACATATGTCTACAAATGTGGAATACTTAGCGTCGCTAATACACAAAGTTGGGGAGTTTCCTACGCCTTTGACTGTCTCCTGAACAAATGTAAAAACGCTAGCGTGAATGTTCGGGAAATTACTTTACCATTCGCGTTTTATCACTCTGCGTATACACTCATATAGTAAATTTCCGAATAATTTCTTAGAGTAAATANAAAAAAAAAAAAAAAAAAAAAAACCGCGGCACAAGCGATCGGCTTACTTACAACTAGTCTACAACGTCATCTTGACTCTTTATGGTCGTGGACCAGGCCGGCCAAACTAGGTGGACAGAAGTTCCCTGCTGTATGCAGGTTCGCCAACAGTCCAGTTCGAATGCAAGTTCACGTCCACAGTATCACTATGTAATCTACATGCACACTCCGAACAGCCACAGAGAGTTGGGCTGCACACAACCGCGCCTGCGCAGTGGTTGGAAGTTTCATAAGCGACGCAGTTCAGACGAAAATTACTTAGTTTTGAACTGAGCAATGCCTCACAAAAGCGGTTGGATGCAAACAGATGCTTTTACCCAATGGTTCGGCCATTTTCTGAACCACGCTAAGTCGACAGTTGAAGACCCAGTCCTGCTCATCCCTGATGCACATGCGACATGCGACGCTCACAGAAAACATCGATTTCATATAAAAAGCCATAATAAAACCATACCACTGTCGCATGTCTACCGCCACACTGCAGCCATAAATTCAGCCGTTGGGCGTCTTGTTTATGGCTCATTTCAACACATTTTACGTGCAAGCAATAGAGAAGTTTTTCTGTAACAACCCTGGGAACATTGTTACTCAATTCCAAGTAAGCAAGCTGCTTGGGAAATAATGTTTACGAGCAGCACCGCCAGCTGCAGCTATTAATGGATTTCGGAAATGTGGAATTTTTTCACTGGACCCGCTTGTATTTTCCGATGCTGATTTAGTCGCTGCAGAGCTCACAGACATTTCGGTGGCCAATGGTAATCCTGCAGAAGATAGCAGTAAAGATGATGCAATGGCTGATGGTGATATAAGAATGGCTGGCGGAGAAGATGTAACAGTAGGTGGTGGATGTGATACAGCAGCTGGCAGTGAAGATGCAGTGCATGGTGGTGAACATGTGGCGCCTGGNTAACAGTAGGTGGTGGATGTGATACAGCAGCTGGCAGTGAAGATGCAGTGCATGGTGGTGAACATGTGGCGCCTGGTAGTGAAGATACAGCAGCTGGCAGTGAAGATGCAGCGACTAGCACTGAAGATGCAGCGACTAGCACTGAAGATGCAGTGCCCGATTACGAAACTGGAACAACTGAGAATGAAAATACAAAAAACGTCAGGAAATGTCTATATGAGAGCCAAGTGACCGACCTTGAATCAAGCACATCATCTGCTGTATCCCGAAGAGATATTGCACCTTTGCCAAAATTCAACATTTCTAAACGAAAAACTAATCGTAAGAAATGTAAAGCAGCGATTATTACTTCCAGTCCATAAAAAAAAACATAACTTTTGAAGCAGAAATAAAAAATAAGATAAGNTAACAGTAGGTGGTGGATGTGATACAGCAGCTGGCAGTGAAGATGCAGTGCATGGTGGTGAACATGTGGCGCCTGGCAGTGAAGATACAGCAGCTGGCAGTGAAGATGCAGTGCCCGATTACGAAACTGGAACAACTGAGAATGAAAATACCAAAAACGTCAGGAAATGTCTATATGAGAGCCAAGTGACCGACCTTGAATCAAGCACATCATCTGCTGTATCCCCAAGAGATATTGCACCTTTGCCAAAATTCAACATTTCTAAACGAAAGACTAATAGTAAGAAAGGTAAAGCAGCGATTATTACTTCCAGTCCATAAAAAAAAACATAACTTTTGAAGCAGAAATAAAAAATAAGATAAGAAAACAATAAAAAAAGAACGAAAGCAAGAAAAGATAGTCAACAAAAAACATTAACAAATCTAAAATCCAAAAATTAAAAATTGAAAACTGAAATGCTTTAGAAAAAATCTTCTGCCAAAGCTACACGAAGCCTTTTCAACAAAGATGAAGAAGTGAGTGACGAGGTCGAGTGCTTATATAGGAAAGAAGCACATTCAAACTCAAAAACCAATGAAGTGTTAATTAGATGTTCTGTCTGCCACCAATGGGCTCACGAGTTGTGTGCCTGCTGCGAAAAGGAAGATGAAGACTTATTCTGTGTTGGCTGTAAGCACTAAAAAGTTTGTTGACAAAGTGAAATTATTTTTGATATGCTGAACTTTTTGAGTAATGTTTCTAGGTCAGGTCAAGTGAAACATTTTATTTAAAGACTCTTAATCCTAAACAGTTTATTTGCTGACAANTGTTAATTAGATGTTCTGTCTGCCACCAATGGGCTCACGAGTTGTGTGCCTGCTGCGAAAAGGAAGATGAAGACTTTTTATGTGTTGGCTGTAAGCACTAAACAGTTTGTTGACCAAGTGAAATTATTTTTGATATGCTGAACTTTTTGATTAATGTTTCTAGGTCAGGTCAAGTGAAACATTTTATTTAAAGACTCTTAATCCTAAACAGTTTATTTGCTGACAANGTAATGTTTCTAGGTCAGGTCAAGTGAAACATTTTATTTAAAGACTCTTAATCCTAAACAGTTTATTTGCTGACAAAGTGTAAGTACACATCATGGCTTTGTATTTGCTGTTATGTAGATTTGCGCAGTCGGGTAAAATGGCCAGTCACCGGTCACTTTACTGGGCGAAATGGCCATTTGATAGACCAACTTTTAAAATTCAATAAAAATATAATAATATGCAACACACAAACAACAGAATATATTTTTGTTTGTACCATAGCTGCATTGTATTTTTGTTTTATTTACAATAGACGATTTACATAACATTTTACCTTAGCATGGGCAATTAACCCTGCTCTCACTACGTGTAAAAAAATAATAGACATGAATGGATTGCATAAGAAAGGAATAANGTAAAAAAATAATAGACATGAATGGATTGCATAAGAAAGGAATAAGCGTTGTAATAAGATTGTTGAACTTAACAAAATAGCTTTTGCGAACATTTCAAGTCAAGTTTCAAGTAATTATTTAAGTAAANAGTAATTATTTTAGTAATAAACATAGATAAATGGACAAACAAGCAGAAAATTTGCATAGTTATTCTCCTAAACGAAGATTTGACAAGCCCTAAATATTCAATAAACTTCAAATTACCATTCCGCTGAGATTTTCATAAAGTACAGATTTCTTACCGAAATCGTTAATAAGAAATTTAATTGTTCTTTATCACTTCACTATACAGGATTATTAAAAAATGATGGCGCATTGATAAATCAACTTTACTTTTGCACCATCCTTTTTTAAAAAATTCTGTATAAAATTTTTTTTGACTAAAATGTTTTTATTGATGAGATATTATTTTAACATGGCAATTTCCTTTTTAATTTCTTATTTATGCTGAACCAATAAAACATTCCCGCAATTTTATTTTGTGATTTTTAAACCACACATACTTGCAACATTATAAATAAACAAATTAATTAAATAAGTTAAAAATATTTTTAACAATCTTTTCATGAAAATTAAATAGAGCATTTTTTAAATTCACATCTACACAGTCATTTGTGCTTATAATACACGTCACAATTAAATTTGATTGTATTTGTCTGCTGACAAACTTGACGAAGGATAATTGTCATTNGTGCTTATAATACACGTCACAATTAAATTTGATTGTATTTGTCTGCTGACAAACTTGACGAAGGATAATTGTCATTAGTTTTTAATTATTTTTTATCCCTCTAGTGATAACTGAGAAAAATAAACAAGCTTGCAAACCCACCAAATTTATTCTGTTCGTGTTAAACTAAATTCATGTATAGTGAAAGTAGCATAGCTAAAAACGTCTAGATGTTTCACTTCGCGCGTTAAGTGATCATCAGCAGCTTGACGACGGCAAAGCAATATAAACGCGTGCACCAGTTGCCCGTCCTTGTAAGGGCTGGCAGCCGTGCAGCCCACGTGTGCGCGAAGGGCGAGCCCCCCCCTCCCCCCTTCATCATGGTACACCACGTCACAACCCTCGGCGCGGCGTGCACATGCGCTATTATTTACTGTGATTCGCAAATAATTAAGGGAGGGAGGCGTTGCAGCCCTGCAGCCCTACAGCGAGGACCGTCACTGCTCAAGTCTAGAAAATCAGACCAAAGGGACAATGCACCGCTTTCCTGCACACGCAGGATAGTAATATTTCTACACGGCATTACCAACACACCTCTTTTCACACTGTTATTATTCACATTAATTATAAATAAAATGTTATAATGTATTAATACAATATATATATCATGGGACAAACATTGAGGGGTGGTAGAACTCACTAAAACCAACAATTATTGTATAGAAATATATGGGCGGGAGTGACGCGTTGAGGCACATACACAAAAATAACACATTAAATGCAACACATTGTTTATTTACAACGTCGCCGCTAAATGCCTTTTTAAAGCAATGTTTATAATAATTGCTCAAANTGAAATGCAAAACAGTGTTTATTTACAACGTCGCCGCTAAATGCCTTTTTAAAGCAATGTTTATAATAATTGCTCAAAATTGCTACCACCGACAGTAATGCAAGCTTGGTAGCGTCGGTGGAGTGATTGGCGAACAGATTCAAATACGCCGGGTATTTCACGCACGCCACCATTGTCAGCCAATCACGCCATATGTAGAGGTCGCCAAGCATGCGTGACTGTTGGTGGATGCATTTCCAGCAACTGTTTTAACATTTTCTGCAAGGAATCACTCGTTAAGTATGCTGCTAATGAACATTTTATGTTTCCGTTAATGTGTTATGTTTTTGTGTTTGTGCCTCAACGCGTCACTTCCGCCCATATATTCCTATACAATAATTGTTTGTTTTAGTGAGCGCTACCACCCCTCAATGTCTGTCCCATGATTTTAGAATCAACCTGTATACAAAAGCTCAATTTTACAAAAAAAAACGGTATTTTTATTTTAACACAAGTAAAAAACGCTTGCAATAAAATGCATTTTTTTTTGGAAACAACCAAACACGTCGCATGGGGTGATTTTTCAAAGGTTTGATTTAAAAAGTGTGAAGAAACTGCGAGATGACTATACAAATCTCGTCTCACTGTGGCAGCAGCCAATGAACGATCGACGTCGGCTGCAGTGCGTGACAGAATTGTTCACTTTCTAGCTTATCGCCTTTATCTTTTGACCATCTTAGAGATTTTTTTAATTGTCATCTGCAAAGTGCTGTTTACAAAAGTAATTTTTTTTATCTCGGGAAAACGTTTTCTTTGCTGTGACCTCGCGCGCGGTAACAATGTTTATGTTTTTGTCGTGTGTGACGCCACTTCCTCTCTCCGCTGTCCGACTCACGTCGGCGACCTTGTCACGGCATGTTTATCGAGTCTTCTAACGTGATTTATGAGAAACAGAAATTCCACGTTTCAACCTGCTTAACCGATGGCCCAAGCGGACAATCCTTTGTCCCGTGAAGTAGTTCCTTCAGCGCTTATACAATAGAAACTTAATTTATTGAGTTCCTTCCCTCGACCTTTGTTCCTCTTCCCAAGCTCCTTTTTTTTTCATCCTGAGCACGAGAGTTACGTGTAAACATCAGATGAATGACGACCCATAGAGATTTTTGTTCAAGCAAACATATATCCGATGACATACTAGCTACTTTTTCCTTTTGATGATGAAGTTTTGTCTCTGCTAATTTCTTTGCAGGGCAATCACAAACGTTCTACTTTAGAGTATCAGAATCCTCATTGGCACAATGAACAAGAATAGTAGCTTCAAACACGCATGACGGCCAATAAGGAAGGAGAACTGTCAGACATGAGTGCAGTACGCTGAGTACTAGAAGTCAGTCAACTTTTCCCGCGATGAACCATCGTCTCAAGTGTACCAACACTTGCCGAAATTATGTAACGAGATCATTGTTACCAACAGACTAGATGTGAAGCGTGTGCGTTCGCCAGCAGAGAGAAGAGCATTTCATTGACTGTTAAAGTTTACTCTCGCCATGTTTTTAAGTTACTCGTACTTACAGAACTCACCAGCTGCACCAACTAATATCTGTTGGTAGTCCACTGTGTTAGAGAGCGTGACCATGTTCAAGTGCACCAACAGCATTGGCAATCCTAGTGAATAGTGTTCAGTCACGTATTTTGTAACGATGCAGTTTCTTTCGGTCACACGATATATTTGGAGGATACTATCTTCATCGTTTGCTCATTTTTCAACTGACCTAATGAATAACAATTAATATATTAGTGTAAAAGATTTTATAAGAAAACATAAATTAATAAATCATTGCCAGTATGCTACACGGTCGCCATGTTGAAAGTGTTGACAAAAAGTGTTTAGTGCATTCGTTTAGTTAGCATACGTATCTCTCCAGTTATATCAGTACTCTATTACTGTGTCCTCACGACGGAATCACCCGTCTGCAGATTACCCGAAAGGAGAGAGTAGATAGCATAAGGCAGCCAATCAGAGAGCTTCACGCAGCTTCCACGTTATCTGAGCAGAATATTTTTAACTGATCTCAGCTTTTTTTCTGCAGGCGACGTCGATGTTACCCTCAATTCGGTTGCGTTGTTTCCAAGGCGACGAAAGCGGCTGCCACCAAAGATAGTGAGGAGGAAATACAATTATTGTGACTTGCATCGAAAAAAACATTACATAAAAAATGTTTAACATATTCATAGCTAATTTTAAAAGGAAAAAGAACTCGCATCCTGGCAGATAATGAGAAAATGAAAAAAAAATAGCAACTAATAATATACGTAAATGCGAAAGTGTGTTTGTTTCTTTGTTTGTCCTTCTTTCACGTCGCAACGAAGCTACGAATCGACGTGATTTTTTGCACAGCGATAGTTGGAGGGCCGGGAAGTGACATAGACTACTTTTTAACCCGAAAAAATATATATTCCCTCAGGAAATTTTTTAAATTATAAATAGCGCTCGGGGTACAATGCTGCGTCAATATAAGTTGTTAGTGTGGGACGAAAGCACAATGTCACACAAAAAGCGATAGAGGCCATAAACCGAACTATACAGGATATACGGAACAATACAGGCATTATGGGAGGAATGGTTGTATTACTGGCTGGTGACTTCCACCAAACTCTACCGGTGATTCAGAGGGGCACACCTGCAGATGAAATCAAAGCCTGTCTCAAGTCGTCAAGCTTATTGGCAAATGTCAAGAAATTCAGCTTGACGACAAATATGAGAGTGCACCTCTACAATGGCGTTGATACAGGACATTATGCTGATACACTAATACAAATTGGAGATGGGCGGTTAGAAACAGATGCCGAGGGCTGTGTGTCACTAACGGGGGATTTTAGTAATTTGGTGCAGAGTGATACGGAACTGATTGCTAGCGTTTACCCAGATCTACAAAGAAATATAAATTACGACCAGTGGCTATGTGAAGGGGCGATTCTGGCACCAAAAAATGACATCGTTAGTGCTTTGTTCTGTGTTTATGATCAGTATCTGTCTACTAACAAATACGGTTATTTCTCCCAATAAGTTTGTTACTATAACCACGCGAGTGAAGCCAAGGGTAAAAGCTAGCAAATAAATACATTTTGGGTGCTGCAGTTTACTTGCCTTGTATCACTATTTAACCTAATGCATACATACTCGAAAAAACCATAATTTTGTAACAATGCAAAGAATTTTTCTAGAATTTATTAATTTTATTATTTAAAAATAAATTATTGGTGGTTAATTTTTAATTAAAATTTAATTGTATTTTCGTTATCAAAGCTTTAAAAAGCAAAAATTGCAAAAAAAAAAAAAAAATAAAAAAAAAATCCTTCCTGAAGCAAGACAATCATAATAATTACTCTTCTAAAATAAAGTATTAGTAATTTTATGCACATCCATTTCATCCCCGAAGGTTATCGTTTTTAAAGCTAAAGTGGATGAGCATAAGATCAATTTCGACTGGAGAATGCCATAATTCAGTTTTCGCGTTTACATCTGCACACATTATAACAGGTTTATCCCTTAACGTGTCCGCTGTAATTTCCCATTTGTCGAGATGTACTTGCGTATCATCCCCGAACTTAAAGTACGAAGAGACCAGCCAGCATTCCGGTGTGCCCTTGACGACTTGTACACAAGTTCAAGCGCAAGGCGGGCGGTGCCCTTAACATTCTGAGCAGAGACAGGACCCAAGTGCGTCTCACAGCAAGCCCCATGCGCCAAGGCATGCAGGTTATATATTAACTACAAGGACACATGCTCGCGGCATTACTAGGATTGGGTGAATATGGCCGCGATTGGTGTCATTGGTTACCTCCCATGCCAAACAAAACTGTCCTACAAAAGGGAGGGGACGGCATAGGCACCGTAAAAACCCCTCGACATCAAATAATTGTAAAATTAAATTGCATGCTATTTGTGAAGTAGAAACAGATCTCTACTATAACAGGAGATGGGATAACATGATGTTTATTGAAAGGGTGTTTAAAACACTACAAGAGAAAGGTTGGTCGAGCGCTGTATTTTGTTTTGTACCATTGGTGGGAGGCACCAGCCCACGTGTGTGGGGGGGGGGGTGCACAAATGGANGGGGGTCACGACCTTGAACCGCGACCCGGGCCGTTACACGAGGAGCTAGCTCTAGCTTCGGAGAGAGTGGAGGAGGAAGTGGAAGGAGGTGGTGGGGATCGTTGACCAAGGTCGTCACGTGGTTCCACGCCGCTCTCCCTGCTAGTCGACAGTCGCTCACCGCCCGACCTCCCGACAAGGAAGTGCTGCCTGGGCCCGTCCCCCGAAGACGACCAACACCGACGTCACAAGCCGCGTGGGGCGCTTGAAGCCTCTGTCTTGTCGGGGAAACTGCGACATCCGCGCGACTAACACGCCCTCAGGTAAGTGGCGCGTCGTGCACATAACACTCGTCCCGCCGCCGGGGTTTCAATCCGCAGTTTACTTGTGAACTAGGCACGCCGATCTTCACCTTATTAATAGACACTTGAACACTTCGCGAATTCAGTGACTTGCAAGTTAGAATACATAGTATTATGCAAAAAAAAAAAATCAAGTATCAACATCTCATTGGTTGCTTGCTGTCAGGATGGGTGGCGTTTATTTGGCATGCAATTTGTTGTAAGTTTGTTATTGGCCCAGAGATCTCAAGGAGGTGTCAAATAACGCGTGGACCAATTGCAAAAGTTACATATACGTATAGGTTTATGTATTCTAGCTTGTCCCGAAATGNCGTCAAATAACGCGTGGACCAATTGCAAAAGTTACATATACGTATAGGTTTATGTATTCTAGCTTGTCCCGAAATGAATCCGCACATTTTTCAGGTCTCTATTTATATATATATATATATATATATATATCGGTTCTATCTATATCGAGCCACAGAATATAGATGCGCATAGAAAATCGGACGAAAAATAGATTAATCTACAACAAAGGGTCCGCGGTGGCTGAGCGGCTAGACTGCTCGCCACCAACCAAGGCGAACCGGGTTCTAGCGCCGGCCGGGTCACTCCAGATTTTCGCAATTGGGGATCATGCCGGACGATGCCGGAGGATGCCGCTGGTTGGCAGGTTTTGTCGGGGATCTCCCGTTTACCCCGCACTTGCGTTCCGACACTGCTACATTCTGTAGAAATATTTTCTGAGAAAGTCGTGTCAAAAAGGTTTTTTTTGTTTGAAATAGTTATCTTTAAATTTGACGCAATGAGAAGGAATTTCGTTTAACATTGATTCCCCGTTTGAAGTTGCCGGCTGCCTGCTTGGCGGGCAAGGTAGTTAAAGCCTGGAATTAATTTAGTTTTCACAGAAGTTACGTCGGGAAGACGACAAACTCGGGACGGGTTGACGGATAGTTGCCGTACTGCCTTCGCGTGCAAGTAATTGTTCGCCGTGCTGCGCGAGGATCCGGGACCCAGTGCACACAATTGTTTACATAAAGCCTTGTGTACACTGAGCTTGGTCCGGGGACACCTAACGCTGATTGGCGCACGTTACCCTCTGACGTCATAGTTTTCGGCCCCAATGTCAGAATTTNGGTCCGGGGACACCTAACGCTGATTGGCGCACGTTACCCTCTGACGTCATAGTTTTCGGCCCCAATGTCAGAATTTTATCCCCCAACTTGTACGATTTTTCGCGCGTAGACGTCATATAGTATTGTTAAGTAAATACAGAATATTTTAACGACGTAAATCAACTAACTATCAGAATAAAAAATGATCACAAGCTGACGTAAGTAAATTAACTAACAGAAAATAACAATAATTGACATTACATATCTAAACGTTTTAACATACAGATAATGAAAATTTTGAAAATAAATTAGTCAGTTTAATTTAGCAGCGAATAGCGAACCGCGATCATCACCCAATCCGTAAAAGCAGAAACAAGAGAACTGGCGCGTAGGATTCAGTGCAATCTGGTGGCAGTTTCTACAAGCTCTGTTGCGGACATCACAGTTGTGCACAGGCATATCTCAAGTCCGGACATTCCCGCGGACCGTGGTCGTTGTAGACTTAGACTAACGGTGAGGTAGGCCTATTATTTGTCTTCTGCGCATGTACCCGACATAGCAACACAACTGCCAAAGTCACACCAAACAGTGTTCTAACCTCAAATCCGATCCACGCCGTTCTTGCTAGTCGTGTTGGCAGGTGAGCAGTTCGATGTAGGGACACGGAGACTGGTTGTGCGCAGCCAGCGAGATCACTCTACCTCATCCTTAGTCTACGATTTACCTCATCCTTAGTCTACGATTGTAGTCTAGGCTGAACATACAGGAATGTTATATTGGTCGGTCTGCACACAGCGAGGCTCAGTGATGAGTGATCTCCCACATGGGCAAGTGTTTCGTAAACCGCGCTATTGTTCTTGGCTACGAATGTCTGTGTTCGATTTCAGCGCAACGTGCCTTTGATCACTTACCTTTGATCCCTTCCCTTTTCACTTACCGTTGTTCCCTTCATGAGAAATATTCGTAATGAATTTGGACGCCTGTGTTCTGTCGGATTTCGCTCTGCGCGAGTTTCATTTGTCTTTGTGACGTTTGCAAGTGCTTCCCGTGGCCGTGCAGAGTTGTGAACACGAAACAATCACAAACAAATGAAGTATTTCAAACAGTTGTGCACCGGTCAACTATCGAGGGCTCGAGAAGGGCAAGTTGCTCGCGCCCTTGGCTGAAGGGGACATTCTAGGGTGCACGATGTGCCCTTGCTATGAATTCGGACAGCGATAATGTGACGTCACATCCAGCATCCACGAAACCAGGTCGAACATGGCCCATGGTTCATGTTAGCATAGTCGAACACAGAGCCTGCAGTTCGTTGGCTGTGATGACGGAGCTAGTACTGCCTCTGCTCAAGTACAGCTCGCACTGAAACATTTCTTATTTGAAACACCTGAAACCATAAACCGACGGTGCCTCACGCCGGGGTAGGTCCTTTCTTTCATGCAAAGACGCTACGGCGCATTTCAAAGGCACTCCGGGTGGGCGGGCGCCTCTATATAACGGGCTAGAAACTCGCAGCGGCCTTATTGGTTAACTTTAATTGCGCTCGCCCCACTTCGTGAGGCAACGGTAAAAATCACCTCAGCCATAGCTCACGTTTAGCCCGAGAGCTTTTGAAATCACCTGTTGAAAACAAATCACTTCCCGCAACTGGTGCTATTGTGACGCAAAACAATCGGATGAGCATTATCCTCTCCAGGCCCACTTTAATTCATGGTTTCACATGTTAAAAAGTTATTATACTCAGGCGGCACAATACTTGTTTCGTTATTACAACCAAATGAGTAGAGGCCTGGGAAGTTTGGGATTCGTTTGGGAGCAAGCTAGGTTTCAAAAGCTTGTATACGTTTATGCTACTTTGGCAGTTTTTCCGCTAGTTACTAGACACTTGGTCGAGAACACTCAGCCAATAAAAGTAATTAACATGCAGCGAAATGCAGGACCAATGAGTACACGATATCTGCATGACTGTACTGTCACATGATGTTGCTCTTGGGGGACCACCACTTCTCCGATACGAAACACGCCAGTGTTTTAAAGTTTCTGTATAAAGTCCTTACAGTATGATTGTTTTGTCAATTAAACATAACTCGCGTCCTCTCTGCACTTATTATTTTAGTAGTGTTGTGTCAACATCGTATTATTCATGGTGGTGTAGCATGTATTTGTATTCCAGCCGTGACCCGTGTTTGAAATAGGCGAGTTTGGATATCTGTCAGTGTCTCATTGTACGTCAATTGCATAAGATTTGAGTTGTTATAATCTTCGACATTTCTGGATATCTACTAAAAATTATTTCTTGGGAACTTAATCCTGTTAAAACAAAGCGTGGAAGCTAAACTGCAATGCTGTTTGCACAGAGTCTAAAGTAGAGATGGTTCGTAGAGCACAGACTAAAGATGAGGTAGAGCGATCTCGCTGGCTGCGTAAACCAGTCTTCGTGTCCCAACATTGAACTACTTTTCTCCCAACACGACTAGCAAAACTGTGTGGATTGTATTTGAGGTTAGAATACAGTTTAGTAAACAAGTGCTTTGAGACCTTCTTATACCTCCTTTAAACAATTTTTAATGCAGTTTGATTAAATTAAAATTGGTCAAATTATTTTATTAATATATTAGTGCTTGTCATTTGAAAATTAACATATAAACAAAGACATTAATTCATTACTGTTGACCGTGTGACTTTGACAGTTGTGTTGCTCTGGGGTAGGTCAGTGTTGGGTACATGCGCAGAATACTAAGGTCTGCCTCATCATGAGTATACGTCGTAGGGCCTCAACCTGTTACTTTGTATCTGATACGTTCTTGTAACAGGTACTGTAAACTAGTACACTGCCGAACTATCAGATACATTCAAGTCAGTTTAACATTTAACAGTATGTTGCATCTGCTGTTCTATATACCTAATTAATAAAATTTTAATTATTTTTTAAAATATGCAGTTAAGTTAATATTCAATTTCTTGGTTTAGAGTTGGCAACTGTAAAGATAAATGTTTTCGTGGTCATTTTTTTTACTGAAAATCGATTATAAGAGGATGACTTGTAACTAAGTTTTAGTTTACACAGATTACATGTAGCAAGGTCATTATCCTCTGTGGAAGAATTCCGCACAGATGAAGCCTTCTTTTCTGCTCTTGTTCTTATCTACACTTTATTTCACTGCTAACGAATACCAGACAGTACGCCAACCCAAGACATGTACTTGATAACACACGTGCCTGATAACAAGCATACTTGATAACACACGCGCCTGATAACATGCACGGACAAGGTCTAAGGACATCCGAATATCGCGAAAAGGTTTCTGCGCACGCTAGATGTCTACCCTTCGTGCACATCACCAGTTTTATTTTGCTTATTGGACGCGTGTTTTTGTGAGAAGACATTTTCCTCATTTGACTGGCCTATCGGATTGAGGTAATTCAGATAGTGTCTATGGTTGACGTGCAGTCACCTAAATCATCCAATCATAAAAGTGGACCTGAGCTAATTGGCCATATCTGTCGGCGAAGATCGGGTGTCCCTGACAAGGCCGCCCCAGAGACAGGCGAATAGTAGCAACGTACTCCGGAGGTCCCGTATCAGATACTTTATTTATTTATCTCAAATATTTATAAATTTCAATGGCACTTAACTTGTTCTGTATGGATAAAATTAAGCCCCTTGATCATAGCTCGAATGGAGATCTTTATAGAACAGTGCATGTACAAACACGTTGCAAGATGACAGACAAAAACAGTAGGGTTAAAGAGAGGTAAAACATGAGTGATACATAGATGCACATAGTAAGGATTATAGGATTAAAGATGACTTAAAGCTACCCAACGTGCGTTGTATAACTACATATGGTGCTCGTAGATTCTAGATAGGTAAAGACTACAAACATGAGCAAGTACGAACACGCAACTAGCATACCAACAGACACAACATTTAACAAGATTAGATGTTGCTAGTACATCAACTATGAGTTACACAATAACACACAAATGTCATGTGTGATTATATACACCATACTAATACACGTTAAAATGTTTTGTACAGCAACTACATATAAAACACAGTACACAGGAACAGGAGTGGATAAATACACAGGTCTAACGTAGTAAGATTTGGCAAGTGCTTTAACAAGGCAATAATAATCATAGCATTCAGGAGATAGGATGAGGGATCTTACACACCTGCTTAAGGCGCCCGTCTACCTGGCAATTGAACTGCGTTGCAGAGTGTTCCAAATACACGTTTTTCAACGAAACTATTAAGCATGCGTCCAACGTGCTGATCTACGAAAAGAACACACACTTCAGACGAGAGCTATTAAGTACTTTCAAAATATCACGTACGTTAGAAACATCAATTCAGAGTACTCCAAAACCGCTAAAAAAAACGGCCTTTCCAAGGCGCTGTAGCTCAAAATGCACGCATCAGATACATACAAAACTACTATAGGCGCCTGCACTGAACCTTCCTAAAGACTTCCCACTAATAAAATAATATGGTCCACCGCTGAAAGTCCCATAGGTACACGCAGCACGACGAGAACACTGCACGCCAGTTCAGAGCCTTGCGCTTAGCGGCGATGGCGTACTTGATGCGCGTGGCAGTGTCGCCCTTATCGCTCCCGCGCTTCTCGGCCTAAACGTGGGAAAAAGATCCAGGTAGACGGGGGCCTTAATATGGTAAAACTTAGTCCCAAGATATAATTTTTCCCGTGAGGTTACTTTTCAGTTTTTTCCTTGAATAATGTTAGGCTGGTAGAATTGATTATGTCAGCGCCAAGAGCATTGCATAACGTATGTCCGTTAAAGTATGTGGCCATTTTTCCATATTCCATTATTACACAACATAGACATTTATCATTTGCTTTCCTTGTGAAATGATCATGATTAGTGGACCTTACATCGTAACTGATACAATTATATATCAGTATCAGTTTGGAACAGGTACAGAACATTGCTGTAACAACCCGTCTCTAGCCTAAAGCGCGCGCAACACCGCAGAAGCCTGTGGTGGGGAAGCAGGTAACTGGTTAACGGCAACGAAAGATGTTACGGTTAGGATGCTGCAACCGACAACTGCGGTCGTGGCACAACTCCCACTGGTGTAATGCCGCACTGCTGCTCTGCGAAGCCAACGACCAGCTTGAGATTGTGAATCATGGAACATTGTCCGTTCAACGTGTCTAACTCCTTCCTCGCCCCGACACCCCTACATGACCGGCTTGCCCACGTACGCAAACTGGACGAGTCTGAAGTCCCCCCC
>NQII01005119.1:81183-102756 GCA_002778355.1 Clitarchus hookeri | reverse complement strand
CGCGGTTGCTTGCGACTTCCCTGAAGCCCTGCTGAAGTACAACTTCCCAGGATATTCCTCCACCACGTCAAAACAAAGCTTTACCGGGTTAAGGTTCATTCTACTCCGGTTATGGAACGAAACCAGATTTATTATGCGGGAGTTTGGCACAGGGAAAATTTCCTCCACTAGGTGCGCAGTGTTCACGAACGGTAACTTTTAGTTAAAATGTTAAGCTACGTGGAAAACAAAAGACAAAGATTTCACTTAGTTACGAAGTTATTTTATATTTGATTTATGATTATTGCAATTATCCTGTTCCTTAACGTAGAAAACAGATAAAAATCTGGTACACTTCCAACACTAGCGCTTACCTAGTGGCGAAGATTTTTTCCCCTGCCAATCTTTTGACATTGATCTTCCCAGCCTCTTGTAGACGTAACCTTAACCGAGTCTAGAGATTTCACCAGAGCGCCAACGCACCGCATTCGTGCGCATCCTGTGTAATAATATGTTCCTTAAGAACTATTTCTTACTAGGCATTACCAATACACTTACTATATGGCTATTTTGATTCATAATGACTGTAAACTAAATATTATAATGTATAGGTAAAATATAAGTAAAAGTTCGATTTAACTAAAAACGAAGTACTTTTATGTCAACACAAGTATGAAACGCTTGTGATACATGGCATATCTAGGTAACAACCAAGCACGACATCCTTTAGGTCAGTGTTTCTTAACCTGGGGTCCCCGAGTAAATGCATGGGGGTCCGCAGTCTCATCTCTGGACCATTTAACAATAATCAATAAATGCCACCAAAAGTCTCGTAATCGCTACGCTTACTTAGTACGACGAACGTGCGCCAGCGGGCGGTGTGCGAGACTGACTGAAGTGAGTGAAATAAGTGGAGGTCCGTGGCTGAAAAAGGTTAGGAAACGCTGCTTTAGGTGATTGTTCAAAGGTTCTATTAGAATAGTCCGAGGAGACCTCGAAGAGACTATAAAATTCGCGCTCTTACAAGAAAAATCCTTGGTGACCCAGTTGCCCAAGAAACCTTTCGTAAGGCCGCAAGTTGTCACGCAGTAAATTTGTAGTATTGCCAACTATGAGCGGTCATCATTGCCGTGCTCAGAAGTAGAACCGTTTTCCATTTTGCAGGTATTTCCAATTTATATTTTGAAACACGTTAAAAAAAATCCCTCGCAGATATTGGTTGAGCTAAAGTTAATTCTACTCAGGTTAGGAACAAAACGAGTTTCCTTATGGGAGAGTTTGGCATAGGGAATATTTCCGCCGCTAGGTAAGTGCTAGTGTTCCAAAGAGGTCACTTTTAATTACAATTTTAAGCTACTTGAATAATTAGAGAGGAAGACTTTACTTGGGCAAGTAGTTATTTTATATTTGGTTTATGATTATTGCAATTATTTGGTTTTTTTAAACGCAGAAAATAGAAAAAAATCCGGTACATATGCGACACTAGCGCTTACTTAGCGGTGAAAGATTTTAGTTTCCAAAATAAAAGCATTGAGCATCCCTACCTGAGTATAATAAACCTTAGTTGAGCATACTGCTGTCGTCACTTCACTGGCGTAGTTCTGTTACCTCCGCAAGGCGCGCTGTGTGTCACAACACCAAGCCACGTAATTAAACGACATATCCTGCTCATCACTTGAACCGATCCTTAACGAGAGCTGCTTCAGACTTACAAAGGCGGCAAATGCGAATTACGTCATCATGTTTGTATCACCGAGCTCAAAAAAAATTATCTTCAAAACTGAATTTAATTAGTGGTGACGTAAGTAAATAACACGTGTGTGTGTATCGTTTCTGTGTTGTGAGGCTATGCTAAGTAAATCAGTTTTAACCTTTTCATTACAACATTAACGTAAGATTCATGGTGTTGCAAATAAGAATTTTTTTGATGCGCGCTGTATTTAAGTTGGCAAAGGATATGCATCTTTATTACAAGCAGTGAGCTGCAGACGTTGTGTTTTGTGGTCGGAGATATGAACTTGTCCTAACGTAGAGCAGCAGTACGGTTTACGAAACAGTTCCATAAAAGATCATTGGGCACTTTACTTCGCAGTGCCTAAAATAATTTATATATCAGGATGCTAAGTGTTAACTCTTTCATTCGCAGTGTAGGCAATTGGGTAAATGTTGCACAGTAAGGTGACAAATTAAACTGACTAATTTATTTTCAAAATTTTCATTATCTGTATGTTAAAACGTTCAAATATCAACGTCTCATTGGTTGCTTGCTGTCAGGATGGGTGGCGTTTATTGGGCATGCATTTTGTTGTAAGTTTATTATTGTCCCAGAGATCTCAAGGAGGTGTCAAATAACGCGTGGACCAATTGCAAAATTTATATATACGTATAGGTTTATGAATTCTAGGTTGTCCCGAAATGAATCCACAAATTTTTCAGGTCTCTATTAATTAATATATATGTTGGTTCTATCTATATTGAGCAACAGAATATAGATGCGCATAGAAAATCGGACGAAAAAAAATATATATATATATATCTACAACAAAAGGGTCCGCGGTGGCTGAGCGGCTAGACTGCTCGCCACCAACCAAGGCGAACCGGGTTCTAGCGCCGGCCGGGTCACTCCAGATTTTCGCAATTGGGGATCATGCCGGACGATGCCGGAGGATGCCGCTGGTTGGCAGGTTTTGTCGGGGATCTCCCGTTTACCCCGCACTTGCGTTCCGACACTGCTACATTCTGTAGAAATATTTTCTGAGAAAGTCGTGTCAAAAAGGTTTTTTTTGTTTGAAATAGTTATCTTTAAATTTGACGCAATGAGAAGGAATTTCGTTTAACATTGATTCCCCGTTTGAAGTTGCCGGCTGCCTGCTTGGCGGGCAAGGTAGTTAAAGCCTGGAATTAATTTAGTTTTCACAGAAGTTACGTCGGGAAGACGACAAACTCGGGACGGGTTGACGGATAGTTGCCGTACTGCCTTCGCGTGCAAGTAATTGTTCGCCGTGCTGCGCGAGGATCCGGGACCCAGTGCACACAATTGTTTACATAAAGCCTTGTGTACACTGAGCTTGGTCCGGGGACACCTAACGCTGATTGGCGCACGTTACCCTCTGACGTCATAGTTTTCGGCCCCAATGTCAGAATTTAGGCGTAGCAACTTTACAAATATTTTTTTTAGGAGTGTACATATACCAGTCAAAGCACTGTCTTTTGTCAGAACCAATAAAAAAAGTGTTTGTATTTGATGTTATTAGCAGCAGCTGTTTATCAGATTGATGAATATAGTCTCAACGACGAATGATGTATCGTACATGTAAGGGACTAGCCTTATTGAACGCCGTTTACACTCGTCTACATTAGAAGTTCATTAAATCCGCTTCACATACAACGAGTAATGTATAGACCAGTACAAGTGGAAGAGTTTGAAAGCACGCAAATGTTAAGTCGTCTCAAATTTTGCTACATAAGTTCATTTAAATAGCATCCTGTTTCAATGAGAGCAAGGTGAAACACTTCGTCATTGAATGTTGCTCGCGTGGTTATACTAACAAACTTATTGGGAGAAATAACGGTATTTGTTAGTAGACAGACACTGATCACAAACACAGAACAAAGCACTAACGATGTCATTTTGTGGTGCTAGAATCGCCCCTTCACATAGCCACTGGTCGTCATTTATATTTCTTTGAAGATCTGGGTAAACGCTAGCAATCAGTTCCGTATCACTCTGCAACAAATTACTAAAATCCCCCGTTAGTGACACACAGCCCTCGGCATCTGTTTCTAACCGCCCATCTCCAATTTTTATTAGTGTATCAGCATAATGTCCTGTATCAACGTCATTGTAGAGATGCACTCTCATATTTGTCGTCAAGCTGAATTTCTTGACATTTGCCCATAAGCTTGACGACTTGAGACAGGCTTTGATTTCATCTGCAGGTGTGCCCCTCTGAATCACCGGTAGAGTTTGGTGGAAGTCTCCAGCCAGTTATACAACCATTCCTCCCATAGTGTCTGCATTGTTTCGATTATCCTGTAGAGTTCGGTTTAGGGCTTCTATCGCTTTTTTGTGTGACATTGGGCTTTCGTCCCACACTAACAACTTACATTGACGCAGCATTGTATCCCGAGCGCTATTTTTACTAAAAAAAATTACTGAGGGAATGAGATATTTTTTCGGTATAAAAAGTAGCCAATATCACCTTTCAGCCCTTCAACTATTTCTGTGCAAGAAATTACATCGATCTGTTGCTCAGTTGTGACGTTGCTTTGTTGACGTTTCATTGTTATTCCGATTGTGTACTTTTTCATTTTCCAATAAGAATTTCCTCGACTGAATGAGATATTTTCTCGGGATAAAAAGTAGCCTATCTCACTTCCCGGCCCTCCAACTATCCCTGTGCAAAATATCACGTCGATCCGTTGCTCCGTTACGACGTGAAAGAAGGACAAACAAACAAACAAACACACTATCACATTTATAATATTAGTTTAGTTACTTGCCATTTTTTAATGCATACAAGTGTAATGATAAGAAAAATTGTAAAATATTTACTTTTCTAATAATTTTACATTTTCGCTGGACCTACGCGTGGGTAAAGTGATCACACCCATACCCCGTTCATTTCACATATGACGGAAGAATACACAGCGTGCATACAAGCAGATCTTAAGCAGGGCTTTCGAAAGCGCTCAGTGCAACTATGGACATTGATATTTGTAAGAGTGATTCCTAAAGTGCTTGGTTAACCGTGGAAAGTCTTTATTAGCATTTGCTATTCAAAAACGAGAGTTGCAGGAACTTTAGAAAATCAGATTACCTACACATAGGGGCAGTGATATTTCGCGAAAAGTTTTCGAGACAAGATACAGTCCAAAGCACTGTAGGGTCGTCCAGCTTCTTTGATTGGCTAAAAAAATGTTCTGGCCCGTGTTAACAGTTTGCGCACGAATCACGAAGGTTCAGTGTCGGAGTTACTTAGTCCTGAGTGGCTTGGTCAAAGACGGACACGGCACCAGCAGCCAATGGAGGTATAACAACAGCTGAGGTGTGTATGTAGTATTGAAGTCTACTGTGTGCTCCGATTTTTACGCGAAAAGTCACTGGCCCTACCTTATACAGAACAAATTAAAAGCAGTGGAGAATGATTCCTTTCTGTGTACAGCACCGGACGTAGGTATCCTTCACGTGCAACATGTTCTCGATGGAGGACACGGGGTCTCTGCTTCCTGTGTCGCAACATCTGAGACGGAAGGCTGCACGAGCAAAACGACGTTGGAGCAACTTTCTTAAAACTCTCAAGACCCTGATGTTAAGAGACGCTCAGAACTATCATCTACTTTCTTACAACCACCAAAATGAGACCTACACTCCAGCCAACTAGAATTGGTTATTACGGAGAAGAGATTGTGAGAGAAGTACATGCTCGTTCAGCATTGCCTGGTTTCGAATACGTCTTTGTGTCGCTAAAGGAGATTATTCGCAGAGAGAAAGGTTGGCTGCTTCATTGCTTGTTATGTTTAAAGTGCTGTGATACTGACAAAACATTTTCTTGTATTTCATCTGTTTGTCTGTGAATCTATTTCATCTTTATCATTTCGCTGGGGCAGAGAGCCTTTTACCAACACTGTACTCGAATACTAGATGTTTGCAATCCTTTAACATATAATACAACCGTATAAAATATTCGATATCCATTTATGAAAACAAGAAAACGCTTTTTCGTAGACATAATTGCACAATTTTTTCTCGCAGTTTTCCAATTTTTTTATATGGGCCAATTTACTACGACATTTTCGTGCAGCCTGTTTTTATTAAATTATTAAACCTTAATTAAATAGCTTTGCAAGATATTGAGAGATGCAGGCTGTAATCCCGAACTTTTGTTTCACTTATAATATGTGTGAGTAAGATAATTTTAAACGTTAAGAAGAGATAAGTTACTGTATATGCCGTATCTCTTTTAGATATATATCGGTAATAAATAAATGATATTTATAATTATATATTTCGTTGTGTCTTAGTCATTTACGTTGTACAAAACCGGTATATCAAAATTACATTTAAGTTAAGTTAGCTTTTTTTTTCAGACAAAAGCATATATGTTAGGGACCTTCGGTTACACGTCACAAGAAGTTGTAAAAATGAAAACTACTATAATAAAACGTTACAACTGATTCATACAATTAGCTACAAACTTTTAAAAATCAACTCAGGTAAAATAAATGCTTCCTGCAACTCACACATTTTTACCATTTCAGACTCACTTAAATGTATGATTTCAGGTGTTGAAAAAAATAAGAAATGTTTCGTGCGTACTCTACTAGAGGAGCTACAGTACTTGTTCCGGTACCACGACCAATTAAATTAAGGCTTTGAGTTCGGCGGTACACTCTAAATCTGAACCAGTGAATTCTATCAGTAGAATTACTTGACTGGAATTTCAGTAAATGAGCTGTCATCTACAGGGGAATCAGTGGAATGCGCCAAGGTTTTGCTGTCGGGCCTGTGCAATTCATTAGGAATCAGTGGAAATCACTGTTCAATCAGCGAATACCAGCAACTAAAATGAGCAGTATAATTATATTGAGTCGGGTGAAGCAGTTTCAACAGGTCTGCAGTCGAATGCGCTGGTTTGGAGCAGTTGTTACTGTTTCCATTTAAGTGAAAAACAGTTACACGCAGTTTAAGAATGAGTGACCCGCGAGGAAGATCTTTGGGAGCACAAAACGCTTGTGATACATGGCGTATTTAGGAAGCAACCAAGCAAGCCATACATGAGGTGATTTGTCAAAGGTTTGATTAAAGACGTGTGAAGAAACCGCGTACAGACTATAGTAGTGAACGATGTGCAATGCAGTGTAGTGTCCGGTATGGTGTGGACCAGTGAACGGTGGTGAGTGGGAATACACAGTAAACCCAGTCTTCCTACTACGGTTGGTATAGGCGATTTACTTCGAGCTTGTCTTGAATGCCAATGGAAGGGCGCGGACCTTGAAATGTTAACGAAACAATCCGAGTACGGAGTGTTTTTCAATGTCATATAACTTCCGAGATTGGTGTGCACATAACTCCCGTAAGTACGGGTCACTTTGTGACAAGTTGGAGTGACTTTGTGACACAAAAAGGAGTATTCAAACGTCTCCCTATTTCAAGTGATGCAAAAGAGGATACATTATGATCCGACAACTACTTACGAATTCCTTGTAATAACTCATACGATGGAACTTACGAAAAGGATTTATATTCGTCTATAGCAATGACAGCGACCAATAATAAAAATGCTGTTGTGTTACCAGCAGCCAATAACATTAACGAGGAAGAATACGTTGTTTGTGTTGGTGGTAGCTTCTGACCTTGTGGAGCACCGACCAAGACTAGACATTTGAAATATATTTCGTTCCGAAATCTTTTCCATATCAGGCTGTACTCGATTTTTTTTTTATCGCGTTGCCAAGTGGTTATTGGTTTTTTGATGAGGGTATTCCGGATCGTTTAAAAGGATCCTCGACACAAACAGAATTGCAAGAAAGTATCAAGGCTTTGACGTTTGTCGTATCACCAAGTGAGCTCACAAAACATCGGGATTTATAGTTGGGTGATTATTAGCTCTAAGCTGACCTTTAAATGCGGATCATCAAAAACTTGCAATGGGAAAACCCAATGACTGGTAATTGCCCAACAAATTACCGGTACACTCGACCATTACGGCAGGATTCGCTTTGTGTATGGCGATTGAAGTATAATTGGCAATTTCCTGGGCCAGTAATTTTTAGCGAAACTACTCGAGCACGCAGTGAATTTCAAGACTGCCTTGTACACACGAGCAGTTTCTTCTCTCGTCGTCTGCTGTTGTCTGCGCTGGAATCCATTTCTGTGTTTGACCAAGCCATTGAGAATTGGCACCGTTCACGCTGAATATCAGAATGAGATGTTTACATGTGCTTAATAATATTCAGGCAGTTGTCAATACTGCTAAACGGAAGTGTAATGTTTCGAAATACAGCTTTTCTTGAAATATTTTCGCGAAATATCGCTGTCTAAGAGTTTTCAGTTTATTTACTATAGCCCTTTAGAGAATATTTCTTAGCAATTTATTGTTACATGTAGCCGCCCTGCGTCTCTTCTCTTGCCACGTCCCGCTCAAGCGCGTGAAGGTCAGTGTGTGTAGGACATCTCTGGGAAACCTAAGAGTGCGTGGAGATTTACAAAGGAGTACCGCCGCGCGTACACGGCAAGACTATCGGAACTCGTGCGCTCCCGTTCTCGAACGGATTGAATGTCTGGGGTTATCATTGCAAGAATGTTCTGGTCATCGCCCTAGCCTCTCTGAGTGAGACTCAGGGTGCGGGGAACCTCCTGGTGCGGACCAGTTTGTATATTTAAGTCACGAGGTCAGTCTAGTAGTCGGTCTAAAGTTTGGAGAATTTCACGGCCTGAAGTGTCAGGCGTGCGAAGACAGCGAAGACGACGAGCCAGTAGAGTGTCAAGTGGCGGTGAGAGTGACTAGTGGGAGTGAAGTCTGCGGACTGCGAGCATCGGTACAGTGAAGAGTGAGACTGACGGGCGGGAATATTGAACTAGATGCGTGAGTGATAGACACTTGGAATGATGGCAGTAGACAGGTGGATTTAATGTGTGGCAATATTAAGTGTGAACTAAGATACTGTAATCAATATAGAGACAGTAATAAGGACTTTGATTTGAATTGAAATATACATTAAATATTTCACTCACTGAGAATAACAAGAGTCGCTAGTGGAGAATGTAGTTGGATGTCGTAAATAACAGCTGTGCACATATTTATGGCTTTATAAATACATACAAATTAAATTTGGTTATTTTCTTTATTAATGCTTCCACCCTCCACGAACGTAAATACGCCCCTGGCGTCTGGTTAACAATGTTCTGGTTGGAAATGTTATACAATGTTTATCAGGGATCATTTGATTACCCATTCAGACCCAATGTAAACAACATGAGGTGCATTTCGTACACGAAGGTTACGTATGGCTGATACAGTACGCTGCAAGGTTCAGCGAAACAAGTATTGTGTCAGCTTAAATACAGCATGCATTAGAAAAGAAATGTTCTTATGTGCAACACCTAAAGCAGTAAATTAAAGTGGCGGTGAAAGGGTTGTCAACAGTATTCGCTATATTTCTGCTCGTGTTAGCAACGGTAGATCCGCTTAGTTGGTTGGTTTGAAAATTTTACATGAATTCAATAACACATGCAAAATAAACTTTTTTTTTGGAACTAATTTCTCTCGAAGTACGAGCAAATTTTTAGTTCCTAACAAAAATGCTTGTTTTTCCCGCATTTACAAAACAAGTATAGTCTGTTCACAGTTAATCGAGCACTATTGAAATGAACTTCATAAAACGTTACTTCCCTTACCTGTTTTATCGCCACACTGACTGGCAAGCGCCCAGTAAGGTTGGTAACAGCGGAGGGAAAGTAGTTCCATTTGCAAACGCTACATTAAAATGGTTAAGGAAACATTTGCAAATACCGAAATTATTTATTTAGCTCCCTGTTTTCTCACTGCACATAGTTGTAGGAAATAGCATTTCCTGATAATTTCACAGAGTTTCATCTAACGTACGTATAAATATAGCTTTGAGGCTAATGGCCATGTTAATTTTACGTATAATGGAATAATATACTATGTGCACACTAGTATATCTTAAAAAGGGCTTTCGAAAGAGCTCAGTTTACCGTACACAGCCTATAATTTCACTACGCTTATTTCGATGGTAGCTGGATTAATAACTCTCTAGAGCTCCAGAATATGCAACAAAGTGAATTTGTTACCACACTCACGAGAAGACGCTAATGAAGTCGATACTGGCTGTTAATATGGCGGCTTCTGAAAGCAATGAATGACTGATTGTAAAGCTGCTAAATTCAGGCCACTCCCCCCTAAGACATTTTGAGATTTCTTAAGGCTGTTGCCTGGTTGAGAATTTGGTACAGGAAAATACGTGTGAATGAAATTCGGTTTTTTAAAGTAAATGTTTATGATATAAACTTGAAACAAAAACCTAAGCGTGAGAAGTGATACTCTCAAGCTCTGTGTAGAGGAAAATATAACTATATTTTTTTCAGTAATTTTTAATTTAATTATTAAGTATTGTGATATTTCCAGGAAACCGGCTATACATTAATGTTACAAAAGTCCCAGGTTATATATATATATATATATATCTTTAACAGGAACGCCCAAAAAAACGAATTTTATTATCATGTATTTCCCTAAACCAAATACTCAACCAACTTGCGCATTCATAACAGTTTTTTTTACAGTGTAGCAATGAAATACATGCAACGAAAAATACAAATTCATTGATGAACTTTAGGGAGGTTTGATAGCGAGCACGTTACGACGACCGACTGTCGAGCGTCGCTGAGCGCTCAGAGCTCCACGAAGACCGCCGTCGCCGTCGTGTCCGCCAGCGGGCGCCCCGCCGCGCCCACTGTAGCAGCAGCGAGCTCCGGCCAGCCTTCGCCGGGAGTGTCCGTCCTCCGGTGAGCTAACAGAGGTTTCCCTTTCATTCGGCGAAGGCGAGAGACGTGAAGAAACAGGAATGAGAAGGCGACCGGGAGAACTACTTTCATGAAGGCCGTCTCGAGCACATTGTCGCGCCTTCCAGCGATTCTTCGGCCGGTCACATCCGCCTGCGCGCTCGCGGTTTAACATCCGTGACGCGCTGCACGTAATGGTTAGACACCTGAAACATTCGCTTATTCATTTTGAGACAATCTATAATTCAAAACACGTGTGTTGATATAACTTCAGCTATTGGTGCACACGGTGTTTCACACCTCCTGGAGAACGCTGACCCAATCGCCGCCTTCCACTGTGACAGCAGACAACGAATGCGCATTTAATATCGGCATATTTGTACATAAGACTGTAATTTCTAGTCTGCAGGTCATTGAACTAGCGAATTTTTCCGGTCTCTTAGTAATGGTGGGCTCACAATCAAAATACATAAGCGCAGAGTGAGTGAGTGAAGAGATTTGGGGCGGCTCTTAACAGCGAGGTCTTGAGAGCCGACGAGGTTGATTGAGGTGAGAATGGAGCAGCGCCGAAATGAAAGGGCAGTGGGAGACGGGAGATGCCCGAGAAAACCCGCTCACCAGCGGCATCGCTCGGCACGATTACCACATACGGAAATACAGTGACTCCGCCGGGGATTGAACCCCGGTTCGCCTCGGTGGGAAGCGAGCAGGCTAACCGCCCAACCACCGCGGCCTCATAGCAAGCGCAGAGCATGGAACATAACAGTAGAGCATTCATACAACCAGAATTCTTGAGCGAAATTGATTCACAGTTGAATCCTAATGTATTGCTTTTAGCCAATGAAATTTTGTGGAGAGTCTTGACGTCACTTGGCAGTGTTGGTAAATAACGGATTTTCGTAACAGATTGGGAAATTGTATTAAAAAAGGGCCAATTAAAAAAAATAGGAATAGTAAACATGTAGATAACATCTTGCGACATTTCTTCGTTTCTGCGGCATATATGTTCTTCCATTTTAAATAATCAACTTAGTTGAAAATGTTGTGCTCTTCTCTGATTGGTTTGCTTCAATGCTCCATGACCCTTCACTATATCAAAAAATCATGCAATAATTTTTTTTTATAAAAAATATGAACATAAGTACTTAAAAATAAAATACAATTTTTATTATTTAATTTATGTTACTGGAGTTGAGTTTGCGAGCATGCATGGACAGGCAGGGCAGCCGACCTTGTCACAACAATCGTAAAACGACCAGACATCTAGGAACCGATTAATTTATAAATAATTAGAATGATTTTATTTAAATTTATTTGATTTATTATTTGAAAAATGCCCACATCTTAAAACAATACAGTAAAATGTATCGAAAATATATATTTAATGCAAAATTGGTTTATAAAAGTTAAATTATGTAAATTTTACACTTTCCATGACACAAGAAGAAAAAATACTCATGGAGAGATAGGTATTTGAACCAACAACCTCTCGAACAGGAGTCAGGTGTTCTGAACACTGAGCCACTTAAGCAGCAACTATAGGAATGCTTTTTTCAAAATCTGCTACAATAGCCACCTGAGTTACAGCATATCGACATTTGCGCAGAGTAGTCTCAAGCTGCGAAGGTGGAGGTTGTCTCGCACCAAGAAACGACGGAACTTGTGATGCTGGTGGAAGAATATTTCGAAACGTTACTGAACTCGAATGATCTGAAGATGCTGCTACTAAACATTTCGTCCTCGAAAATGGCGACGGCTTCATTTCGGAATTATGCAACGTTTGGCTGATCAGAGCAAGTTCTTTCGCACTTACTTGTTCCGAGCTCGGGGCGAAGGTGGATCGTGTGAAGACCGAGATCGTTCGCGATTTTATGACAATGGACGAGCACGTAATGAGTGTTCAAAGGCAATTTAAAAATGCAATGAATAAAGTAAAAATTAAATAATGCTTCTAAAAAACATATTTTATTATTTAAGAACATATTTAAATGATTTTCAATAAGAAAAAATACATAAGAAAAGTGATTAAAAAATTATTATTATGAAATAATAATGACAAAAAACTAACATCTTTTTTAAATATTATGTTTTCCCCATACACACGATATTACGAATACTTCTTTTAAACCCTTGTTTCTGCACATGTCGCGATAGCCGAGTGGTCTAAGGTATATGCATGGCAAGTCAAGGTTCGGCAGCTCTCCTCCAAACGATATTATGAGCTCCGAAAAAAAAAACGCAGCGCCCGTAGCAGCCAACTCTAGAACCAACATGGCGGCCAAGCGAGAGCAACACCAGCGCCCCTAGTCAGCGGTGAAGGAACCACTGGAAACAAGATGGTGGATGGTGGCTGTGACGCCTACCAATATGGGGGACTGCACCGACGACTAACATGGCTTCCGGCCACACCTACCAAGATGGCGGATGGTGGCTGTGATGCCCACCAAGATGGCGGACAGAAACAAGATGGCGGACAGAAACAAGATGGCGGACAGAAACAAGATGGCGGACAGAAACAAGATGGCGTACTATAGCTGTGACGCCTCCAAGAAGGCGGACGATGGCTGTTACGCCTACCAAGATGGCGGCCGGTGGCTGTTACGCCTACCAAGATGGCGGTGGTGACGTTATCCAATATTGCAGACGGTGCCACGGTGCCACAGACCTCAGCCCTTACCCCCGAGCGAAGATAACTCTACTAGCTATCCGAAACTATGAATTAAAATGGGAATGAAAGGGTTAAATACACTGTGCTGCTGACGTTTATATTTGACAGTTCCGCTGGGACATGACGCGCAGAAGATGAAGATAGTTCTCTTGCACCTGTGTCCTATGGTATAAGTGCTAGTTCGTGCTTCGTTGCTGGAACAAATGTGTGGTGTTGCGTCGTTCAAACTACTGTCATGGCGACGGCTCGACCGTCATGCAGCTTGCACTCTCCTTTCGGAGGCGCCCCTGCGAACCGGGCTGCTGTTACTGGCCAATTTGCCGCCGAGAAACGGGCGGAACCACGTAACTGTTTCAAGGTCGAGCAGTTTTGATATCCCTCATCAGGACTTCTTGTACTCCAAAACTCTAGAGCTCAGATCCGCTTTCCTGATTGGATGCTTTTAACTGTCACGTGTCTTAGGTGTCTGCCCGGGAATCACGGGGATCCATTGTCAGCGTTGCTTGGTTCTGATTGGCCCTGCTAGTTAAAATACTGTCTACTCACGAAGACACGTGGCCAATAATCAAAGACCAGCTACAAGTGTGTCCGTAGTACGTTGGAGTCTCGCCTGCGCGTAAACATTTCCGCGACAAACAGGTGGCTTCTACTTATCAGCTTTGTCTTCTGGCTTCTGCAAATACTTCGGCGACGTGTAAGCATTATCATTGCCAGTCCCTCGAATATTAACCGATTCAGTCCATATCAGGTTAAGACTTCAAAGCCCTCTCTACACTCGAGCCACTATAATTAGGGATACCTGATTTTCGCGAAAAGATTTCATAACTAGAGACCCGGAAATTTCGCGGATTCAGTTGGCAACAAGCTGGACTCCAAACTCCTTTGTGTAGTCGAGCCTCATATAGTTGTTCATTGGCTGTTGCTCCAGTTTTAGCGCAGACAAGGGAAACTTCTATCCTGGAATACAGGCTTTAGACATTGCGACTGTGACAGCGAAAGACGTCGAGATGACATTAGGTCTTAATTCAATCACAGAGTAGGTTAGTATACGGAAACGAAATGGCGCGGAGGTTCCTTGGATGTGGGCCTACCCATTCTCTGATTGGCTGCACGAGGGTCTGTAAGTGGGTCTTGCATATGATTTTATAATTCCAATGCGTGCAGAGAAAGGTTTTGTATTGGCTGGTGTGCCCACTACTCGCTGATTGGCGAATGGCGTTCCGACATGTCGGGGGCAGTGGCGCCATTTTGATGGCGTGTGCGGCTGCAGTTCGCGAAATGAGCATCTGTTTCACCTCTGCATTATTAAGTATAAGCTGTTCACGTTAAACTGGGCACTTTTGGAAGCCCTGTTTAATATCTCCTTGTATGCAGATTGTTGTAAAATCCCACCACATGTACAGTTAACATAGCCACGAGCCCAATTTCTTTATTCATGCGTTGGTCAAATAAAAATCTGAAGTTATTATAAAAGTAAATATTTTACCAATTCGCTAATGCGTATCCTTATATTCACTCAAAAGATATAAAGCAATATAAATAATTTCAGTATGCACAAATGTTTACTTAACACTTTTTAAATAAACACTAGGACACGTAACTACTTTCTTTCCTTCGTTACCAACTTAACTACGGGTGCATGTCAGTCAGTTGGCCCGTTATAATATATGCAGGTAGGGGCGGTGACATTTTTGAAAGGTTGATTTCAAAAGTGCTCACTTTTACTCTGTGGTCCTGCTGCTTCACTGCACACCGGAAGTCGCACTGCACTGTACGACTACTCGGAACATTTCCGCACGTTGTAGGTTCGGAAGCATGCGGGCGATAAGGGCGACAATGGCACGCGTGCGTAGCGTCCCATCACCCCTACGCGCAAGTCGCTGAACTGGCTTGCAGTGTCGCCGTGCTGCATGTACTTATGGTAGGGACAGGAACATTTCGCGTTTTAATCGAGCTGCAGGCTAGACTCCACTGTCCTATGCATTTTCGAGCCTCAGCTTCCTGTTCATTGGCTGCTGCCCCAGTGTGCAGCCAGTTATACCTCAGACCCGGTGGCACGGGATTCGGTGCTTGCTTATCGTGTAGGTCGGTTATTGGCTCAGATTTGACCTGGGCGTGTCTTATAGACTGTGATCCAATTGCAAGCATAACAGTTGTTATGTACATATGTTTGTCGTCTAGCTTGTCCTAATTGAATTCGGGTAATTTTCCAGGGTCTACCTATGGTACTTTAAGCAGTCACTCCATCATTTTATCGCTGGAAAATATGAAGCAAAGTTGAGTGCAGGGTCCTGTAATTGTTTCGCATGTTTCCAGCCAGTATATGTATTATGAGGTACAGCAGTGTGGAAAAAGCCGTGTTTAGCTCGAAAATACCATTTATAACGTGCGTGATGTACTGAGAGTATTACTAGTACTTCGCCTGAAGTGTGTTTTATTTTCGTACATCGGTATAACGGGGAAAACGTTTAGTGGTTCCGTTAAAAAAAGACGCGAATTTCAAACACACTGCATCGCAGTTCAAGCTCCAGGTATGCGGGTATCTTAACAACCTGGTCTCGAGAGCCGGTGACGGCGAACTGAGGTGAGTATGGAGCAGCGCGGAATGTTAGAGTGGGGGAAACAGGAGATCCTGGAGATAACCCGCTGACCAGCGACACGGTCCAGCATTGTTCGTTGATCACTGGTTTGTCATCAACTGCTCGTATTCTGAGATAATTTGTCCCCAATCGTATTTCTTTTATTATATAAAATAATTTGCAGCCAATGTGTTATTTTTAAGTAGATGTGACCAGAAAATAATCTTGTAAAGGAAAAGTATTGTCGCTGGGTTTTGCTGCCTTTTTGATCTCCCGCCAAGTAGTAGCAGAACACCGAATCAATATAAGCAATATAAGTGCGATTTTTGTTTTTAAGGACAAGCGGCTAACACGTTAAAGTCGGTTTTTTCTATCACAACCTTTAAATATAAATTTATAAGAAATAAATAAACAATACAGCGAGGCAGATCTGATGTTATACGTGACCGGCCGTTGCGGTGACATAATACAAGCCGTACAAATAGCAACAGCTGCAGAAGTTGGAAGATGGAGATAAGCAAAAACAGTATGAGCAATTTTTTTGTATAGCGTTGAGTTCGACGACGCCGGCTGCAGCTCTGCGATGCCTCCTTCTCCTACGTCTTTGCACGGCACTAGGATCACCTGCTGTTCGCGGAAAGACTTAGATGAAGGGCGGTCTTCAATGTCCTGTGGCTAGGGCCAGTGACTTTTCGCGTAAAAATCGGAGCACACAGTAGACTTCAATACTATATACACACCTCAGCCGTTGTTGTACCTCCATTGGCTGCTGGCGCCGTGTCCGTCTTCGACCAAGCCACTCAGGACTAAGTAACTCCGACACTGAACCTTCTTGATTCGTGCGCAAACGGTTAACACGGGCAAGAACATTTTTTAGCCAATCAAAGAAACTGGACGACCCTACAGTGCTTTGGACTGTATATTGTCTCGTAATCTTTTCGTGAAATATCACTGCCCCTACCTATGGCATACGTGCAGTTTTGATTTGGTGATTGTCCACGTGTGTTTGTCGGTAGACAGTTCCCCACCTGACTGGGCCAATCAGAATTAGGTAACTCCGACAATGAGTGTCCGTGATTCACGGGCAGACCCCTACAATGATTATAGACCTGAAAAATTCGCTTATTCATTTTGAGACATGCTATCATTCAAAACGCGTGTGTTGATATAACTTTAGCTATTGGTGCACGCGGTGCTTGACACCTCCTGGAGAACGTTGGCCCAATCGCCGCCTTCCACTGTGACAGCAGACAACCAATGTGCAGTTAATATCGGCATATTTGTACATAAGACTGTAGAATCTAGCCTGCAGGTCGTTGAACTAGAGAATTTCCCCGGTCTCTAACAATTATTAGAGACCTGAAAAATTCGCGGATTCATTTAGGGACAAGCTAGAACTGAAACACAAGTATCTTAGTGTTGCTTCTGCAATTGGATCACGACCTATTTGACACCTCCCCCCAGGACTGTGAGCCAATAGTAAACAGGCAACAAAATGCAGTCCCAATCACGACCTCTCACTGCGAAAGCAGGTGGCCAATGAGCAGTTGATATCTCCTTTAGTGTGCGAACAAATATGGAGTCTAGTCTAAAGGACAATGAACTCGCGAATTTTTCCGTTCTCTAACAATGATGCGTGACACTTAAAATCATCCAATCACGAAAGTGGATCTGAGCTCTAGTGTTTTGGAGTGCAGGTAGTCCAGAAATCTTTTCGCGTAAAACAGGCGGCCCTTAACAATACTGCTCGATTTCATGGAACTCACAGACAACGCCAGACGACTGTTTGGGAAGTAAAGTTGAGAAGTGAAGTTTAAAAAAAAAAAGCCACAATATAAGATTAGCTATTTGTCTTACTTTACAGTACAGACATGACATCGGAACTATGGATGGGGCCGCGGTGGCTGAGCGGTTAGCCTGCTCACATCCCATCTCCGGATTTTCGCAAGTGGGAAGAGTTTCAGCAGATCCTTGAAGCAAGAAGCAACTTATTATAAAGTAATTGTTGCATTAGCAGCAGCCAGTAGGATTGCTCAGGCAAAGGCGATGTCCGTGACTTCCGGAATTTCACAGCGCCGACAATGTGCACAAGTGGCTGTGAAATCTAGCGTACAGGTGACTCAACTCGTGAATTATTCCAGTCTCTAAAATGGACAGTACAATATGTTGATATTTATAATTAAAAATATATATATATTTAGCGTTTGTGTGAAAATAATTGCAGATGGACTGAGTAACACTTCAAGGTCGACGCCTGAATGTAACTCGGGCAGAACAAACCTCATATCTCCACACTTGAAGACAAAACTCGTATAAATATACTTTTCGTTATTTCCATAATTTCTATCGTGATTTTACGTGAACAGTTCGACTCATCAACAAACATTTTCGTCAACAAAATGTGAAGTTTTAGTGCGACTACGCGGATGAACACGGTGGATCGTAAATCGTGTTGAGCATAAAAGTACATGTGATTGGAAGACTGTGTGTGTAATCGACGCTAGTAGCCGGCGACGTTGTACAATACAGCACAGCAGGCGTGTCCGGTGTGGAGTGAACCAGTAGGGTAGTTGTGAGTGGGAACACACACACCAACAGAACTGGTTTTCCTGCAGTAGTGGATATAACGTGACTCACGTCTAACTTGTCTCGAATATCTCTTAAATATGTCCAGACCCCATACTGGTAAGATCTCGACAAAAATCAAAGAAGCTGTGAAACTGTTTCAATTCTAGTAATTTTTTTAAGGCTAAGAAATGTTGATCTTATTTATGCCCGAGCAACATTCGAGTGAGGTCCTGTAACTGCTAATGTTATTATTGGGCGGTGGTGTAGTGGTTAGACTGCTCGCCTCCCACAACGGCGAACCAGGTTCGACTACCGGCGGGTTCGCCCACGGGATTTTGACACGTTGTATTCGTGCCGGGTGACGCCGCTGGCCAACGGGTTTTCTCGGGTATCTCCTGTTTTCCCGTTCTTTCATTCCGGCGCTGCTTCACACTCACCTCGCTTCATCCTCATCGGCTCTCACGACCTGGATGTTAAGAGCCACCCAAATCTCTCCACTCCACTGCACATTCGGGAAACTAATTCAGAATAATCCTCTATGAATATGTGTCCGGCGTGCAAATTTTACACGCGCAGCAGANAAGAGCCACCCAAATCTCTCCACTCCACTGCACATTCGGGAAACTAATTCAGAATAATCCTCTATGAATATGTGTCCTGCGTGCAAATTTCACACGCGCAGCAGAGCTGCAAATCGCTGCCGCCTAACGAGGAAACAACATCAAGGTCGAGTTTCAGCTGACGGAAATGACGTCAGTGGTCTGCAAGTTTCCGGGAAAAACTTCGCGTAAACGACGTTTGTAAATAAAATTACATCCTGCTCATTCCGTGCTGCGCAAGGTCGCGGCGTCAACGAATGTTTGACAACCACTCACGTCTCTTTGATTAGGCCTGTAGATAGGGACAACTGAGTTTTGTGGAAAGAGTCCCGCGCAGTATAGGTTTTCGTTCTCCGCTGACTTCGCAGCAGTTTTCCTTCGCTTATTGGCTGAATGTCTTAGAAGATATTTTCTTAC
The DNA here is from genome assembly GCA_002778355.1 of Clitarchus hookeri. Classification (NCBI taxonomy): domain Eukaryota; kingdom Metazoa; phylum Arthropoda; class Insecta; order Phasmatodea; family Phasmatidae; genus Clitarchus; species Clitarchus hookeri. The sequence continues at coordinate 83,418 of NQII01005119.1, read as the reverse complement.
TTGACTGGTCAATTACGTTCAAGGGGAACACCCCCCCCCCCCGACATATAAAATGCTTGGTTTTTCTATTAGCTTATTTATTTTTATAAAAAAGAAAATTCCGAAAGTACCCTTATGCCCAATTGTAGACACATGCAAAACTCGCGTTATTATTTGTTAACAAGCTAGGCTTCACTTCTCTGTACCTACTCGAGGGCAATTCGCGATTTCATTGGTTACTGGCGATCATACGACGTCATTTGCCTGTAAGGCCGCTTTACTGGAGATAGGTTGCTGAACCTTTGAGCCTTTCCTATTGGCTCAAAGTGTCCTTGTGACGAGCCACACAAGTTGTCTGCCAATGGCAACAGTCAGTAGAACATAACCCCATCTTGGAGTTCAGTCTGCCGCCAAACTAAATGTAAAACGCTTGTGATAGATGACATATTTAGAAAACAACCAAACACGTTATGTATGGAAGGTTTTTTCAAAGGCTTGATTAAAAATATGTGAAGATACCGCTAATAAACTATAATTCACTCCTTATACGGCAGCCCAGCCAATAAAGAATCTTTCGCAAAACACAGTAGCTAATCAGACATCAGTGAAGTGGAGTGGAGTGGAGCTTGAGAGCCGATGACGGTGAAGCGAGGTCTTACGGAGCAGCGCTGGAATGCAAGACCCAGGGAAATAGGAGATCCCCGAGAAAACCCCGCCAAGCAGCGGCATCGTCCGTCACTATCCCCACATGCGAAAATCCAGAGCGACCCCGCCGGAATTCGAACCTGGTTCGCCTGCGTGGCAGGCGAGTGGTCTGACCACTACAACACCGCGGCCCCACATACATCCAGAAGGTCCGTTCCACGAGCCTCGTGCACGCCAATCGGCGAACGTGTGCGTCCACATCGGACCATCCGCTTTGACGTTGCACTTCTGTGTGCAATTAATCACCTACTCTGTGGCACAGCTGAGCCCGAGCGATCAGTGGGCGTTGTTGACGTCATAGAGCGAGCGGCAGGGAGTGCGCCGATGGGCATGGGTCGTGCCAGTTGTGGCACGTACTTATCTGTGACTCCCGCCACGCCCACCAGGGGCGCTGTAACGGAGGGCAGCGCAACAACGCCGCATATCAAACAATACAGAAGCGAAAGCACCCGAGCTAATTACCAACTCCAGGAGCTTGCATCAGCAACGCGGATAACGCCAATGATAGTTCGTATAAAAAAACTTGATCACGATGTCTATAAATTTTAATACTGCATGCATAGACATTGATATAGTGCAAAAATATTTAAACTACCGTACTTTTCAAAGCCCTATAACACCACGCTTCATTTAACACTGGATAATATATTTTTGAATTTCCTGAACTGTTTTCACAAATCACAGATGTTGAAGAGTTGTCCTACAGCCGGAGTCTGCCATTTCCTCAGTCAAATGAGAAAACTCCTTTGCACACACACGACAAACCTTCACACGTGTTAACAGCACCCTGAAACCTAATGATTAGAGAACGGAAAAAATCGCGGGTTCATTGACCTTTAGGCTAGACTCCATATTTGTTTTCACACTCAAGGATATATAACAGGTCATTGGCTGCCAGCTTTCACAGTGAGAGGTGTGATTGGGACTGCATTTTGTTGCCAGTTTACTATTGGCTCACAGTCCTGGAGGAGGTGTCAAATAGGTCGTGAGCCAATTGCAGAAGTAACGCTAAGATACATGTGTTTAAATTCTAGCTTGTCCCGAAATGAATCCGCGAATTTTTCAGGTCTCTACTAATGCTCATTCAAATTTTCTGGCCATGAAGCATTGTTTCCTGTGCATGCATACGCCCTCAGTTTAATATCTTGTCGTTTTCTAAGGTTTGTATGACAAACAGCATCCGTTGTTGACCAGGCGAGTCAGTGTCCGGAACCTGCCACGATGAACACGTACAACGAAATATCGCGCCCTTATATGCGACATATGCGACATATGCGACATATGCGACATATGCGACATATGCGACATATGCGACATATGCGACATATGCGACATATGCGACATATGCGACATTGAGTGTTTGCTTCTAGAATGTTTTGTCTACGAGCAAGTGTGACGAGAGTGGCGGTTCGCTGATTGAATATGAATAGTCCTGGACTGTACAGTACCTTGGCGCGGAGTGGCGGGCTAGGGTCGGCAACGGGAAACGCAGGCGAGTTTAGCGGGATAGAGGCGCCGAACACGTCCCTCCCAGCTTTCTCCTCTCTTCCC
>NQII01005119.1:61199-81132 GCA_002778355.1 Clitarchus hookeri | reverse complement strand
CCCCCCAGTGGCGTCGGCGGCATTCCTTGCGCAGGGTGGCGCGGCCCGGAACGCAGACTAAGTGCGTGCACAGAAGTCTGCGGGTCCACCCTTCCTCTGATTGGCTGAGTGAGACCCCGGGGACGGAACCCGCGTGTGACTGGCTACTGCGTCCTGCGAAAGGCTGTGATTGGCGAACGGCACTCTCCATCAAGGCGCTGGTCGGTGACGCCATTTTGCTAGCGCGTACCCGGCCGGAGTTCGAGGGACGAGCGGCTGTTTCACATGCTTTATTGAGAGATAGGAGTCCCGACGTTTTACCTGTACATTCGTTGTTAGCGCGTGTACGCGTATATCAGCCAATAAAGATCCTGGCAATACAACGTTTTGCCAGAATATATATATATATATATATAAATATGTATTTAAAAAAAGCAATTATCTAGGCCCTAACCGTTTTGATTTCATAATATTAAGTTTATTCGAAGAGAAAAAATCGTGAAAATGGTTACACATAGCAATTTTATAGCTTTCCAGCACAGTGCATTTAGTAGGTCGGAGAAAAATAAAACTGGACAGTCGTAGTTTAATCTATAGACTTTCGCCGCGTGTAATAACCTCCCCCCCCCCCCCTGTTGGGCATCTCACANCCCCCCCTGTTGGGCATCTCACATGCACAGGAAAGTGTAGCAGCGGAAGCACTGCACGCAGGTTAAGCACCTTGCACGTAGGGGCGACGGGGTGCTGGTAGCGCATATTATTGTCGCCCTTATCGCTATACCTCGAACACGAAAGATAAAACATTTCTGGCCATACAGTCTTTTAACCCCTTGACGTACACATTAATTTTTCAATTCAGATGGGGCCACGGTGGCTCAGCGGTTAGACTGCTCGGCTCCCACCAAGGCGAGCCAGGTTCAATCCCGATTTTCGCAAGTGGGGAGAGTTTCAGCAGATCCTTGGAGCAATAAGCAACCAATTACAATATAATTGTTGCGTTAGCAGGAGCCAGTAGGATTGCTCAGGGAAAGGCGATGACCGTGACTTCTGGAATTGTACAGCACCGACAATGATTTTTCCTATCCTGCAACATGTCAGACGTGAACGGGCGTACTCGGGTTGATATGTCATGGGGTTAACGGCCCTGCCCTCCAAGTAGGCAGCCGGCAACTTCAAACGGGGAATCAATTTTAAACGAAATTCCTTCTCATTGCGTCAATTTTAAAGATAACTATTTCAAACAAAAATTTTTCTACGTGAAATTTATTAGCGAATGTTTCTACGTTAAGACATCTTGACGTTTGGTTTGTTTAATAGGGCCTATATATTTTTTTTTAATGTAATATTGAAAATTACATACACAAATAGGTGAATTATTATTTTTTTCTCAAAGATAGTTTTGTATAGCAATGTTCTCTGTGGAAGTCGCGTCAAAATGTTTTCCGTTTGAAACAGTTATCATTTTAAATTGACGCAATGAGAATGCTTTTCGTTTAGTATCGATTTCCCATTTGAAGTTGGCGGCTACCGGCTTGACAGTCGATCCATCGCCATCCCGCAGAAACGCAAAGCCTAGGCTAGATGTCGGGTGCTGTGCTCCGCCACCCGCCGCACGCCGGGCGGTTCAGAGGCGAGCTGCAGGTCGCAGCCTCCAAGCACCCAGGTCGTCCTCCGCCCACAGAAGACGCCCGGGCGAGAGGGACGCTGCCCGCGGACGTACCACGGACGCCGCCGTGCCAGGGCGAGCACGCGACGACCACGCCGCGCCCGATACCCTCGCTCTGTCGAGGTCGCCGCGCTTCGACCACGGCGCGGCGACATCTCGCGGGGAGGCTTCCAGACAAGTCGTGCTTCGAAACACTGTAGGCTCGTTCACCTATCTCTAGGGCCCGTGACTTTTCGCGTAAAAATCGGAGCACACAGTAGACTTCAATACTACATACACACCTCAGCTGTTGTTATACCTCCGTTGGCTACTGGTGCCGTGACCGTCTTTGACCAAGCCACTCAGGACTAAGTAACTCCGACACTGAACCTCCGTGATTCGTGCGCAAAAGGTAAACACGGGCCAGAACATTTTTTAGCCAATCAAAGGAACTGGACGACCCTACAGTGCTTTGGACTGTATCTTGTCTCGAAATCTTTTCGCAAAATATCACTGCCCATGCCTATAGCTTATTGGCCGTAATAATGAAACGAGTACTGTGTCAGTTTAACTCTTTCAGGCCCGCATTATTTTATGATTTGAAGTGTTGCGATCGAATAATATTTTGGTTCAAGCTGTACTTATCGCTTGCTTCAATCACACAGCCAGTGAAATACGTGCTTGGTGCTAAGGAGACACTGGGGTCACCAACCAGAGCTGTTTAAACGTCCGCAAACCACATACAGTAATCCGCAGGAAAGAAACTGGCTACATTGGGTCGTGATCCTAGCAGCGTACAGCTCTCGTCACATGTTTCCTTTCTCTGCAACATGTCCACTGTAGCGGACACAGTGTGTAAAAGGGTTAAGTACAGCAAAAATCGAAATATTTCTTATGTATTACACCTGACTTCTTAAAATAAAAATGGTTCTCGAGGCATTAATATTATACTGTCCCGAGACATAATCACGGATTGCCTCTAAAGTATTTAAACATTTCGCCACACTGCCGTGGCTCGTGAGTGGAAGTGACGGAAGTTTCACGGGTCGCCGGTCGCTCAAAACTGGCTAAAAGTCACGCACGTGCGCGGCACCGAGTCACTGAGGCAATTAGTACACTTTCACGGCTTCCAGAATTGCAGCTTTCGCTGATTATGGGCGGGTTTTCTCTGGTTCGGGACCTCCGCCGTGCCTCCGTTTCCAGGACGGGAAAGAAAACCCCGTGCCGGAAATGGGTCCCGCTTTGATTTGTGGTTCGAAACGTTGCAATCACGCAGTAGTTCTGCGAGCGTACTTTAGGCTGGTCGCTGTTACTAGAGCACTTTTTAATTCAACCTTTGAAAAATGTCACTGCTTCTAACTGCTTATATTTCATAGGGCGCACTGACTGACATGCACCCAGTCAAGTTGGTATAGGATGTTCACGGCAAACTGAGCACTTTTGAAAGCCCTGATTAAGATCTACTTCCATGCACAGTGTGTATCCTTCCACCATGGGAAAAATTAACATTGCCGAGGGCTTGATCACTTTGAGAAGCATGCGCATAGTCTAATCGCGGTTCCTTCACACTTCTTCAATCAAACCTTTGAAAAATCACCCCACGAATGACGTGCTTGGTTGTTTGCTAAATATGCCACAAATCACTAGAATTTCACTCTTCTGTTAACGCAAAAGTACCTTATTTTTGGTTAAATTGAACTTTTACTTAAAATTTATCTATAATTTCAATATTTAATTAATTAATAATTTGAATAAAACCCGGGAGAAAATTAATGTGTTGGTATTGACTAGTAAGAAATAGTTCTTAAGGAAATTTTTTTTTACACTGAGTGCGCACTAATGTGGTATGTTGTCCCTTTGGTGTAATTTTCTACTATTGGTTAAGCTTTGTGTGCATGAGGCGGAGGGATATCCCGAAAGTAGAACTTTAGCAGGGCTTCAGAAAAGTGTGAAGTAACCGTGACTGAACTGTACTCGGGGCTACGTTTACATGAAGATATGCTTGCTCTTGAAGACAAAAGTCACAATTTTATAGTTTTACTGTTTCGCTGGACTTTATCAAAATCTAAGTAAAGCATAAGAACGGGGAACGTAGCGGCCAAGGTACAGGTCCACCCGGTCCGATCCAGCGACGTTCAAATGTTTCGCTGAGAAACTCGCGCATCGCCAGTTTTAAATGAGCTGGCACACCATCATGTTGGAAGCACGTGTGGTGACCGATACCCAAAGGTGCCTCTTACAGGAGTTCAGGTAGCGTACTTTGGAGTAAGCAAAGGTAAGATGGTGAGGCAGCATGCAAGGTTCCACAATTACTAGAGACCGGAAAAATTCGCGAGTTCATTGACCTTTAGGCTAGACTCCATATTTGTTTGCACACTCGAGGAGAATATCAACTGCTCACTGGCTGCCTGCTTTCACAGTGAGAGGTCGTGATTGGGACTGGATTTTGTTGCCTGTTTACTATTGGCTCACAGTCCTGGAGGAGGTGTCAAATAGGTCGTGATCCAATTGCAGAAGTAACGCTAAGATACATGTGTTTCAATTCTAGCTTGTCCCGAAATGAATTCGCGAATATTTCAGGTATCTAGCAATTACATGTCGAACAATACCAGCCCACACATTAACCGAAAAGCGGTCCTGACGTGATGTAACAAACGATGCTTGTGGATTGTCGTCGGTCCAGACGCGACTGTTCCTGGAGTTGAAAATACCATCCACGGTGAATCACGCCTCATCACTAGAGACCTGAAAAATTCGTGGATTCATTTCGGGACTAGCTAGAATTGAAACACATGCATCTTAGCGTTACTTCTGCAATTGGATCACGACCTATTTGACACCTCCTCCAGGACTGTGAGCCAATAGTAAACAGGTATCAAAATGCAGTCCCAATCACGACCTCTCACTGTGAAAGCAGGCAGCCAATGTGCAGTTGATATCTCCTTGAGTGTGCAAACAGATATGGAGTCTAGCCTAAAGGTCAATGAACTCGCGAATTTTTCAGGTCTCTACTCATCACTGAAGAGCACACGAAAGTGTGGCTCGTCCTGCGAAGTCCTAACCTGCCACCTGCTGAAATCGATTCGAGCCGGGTAGTGTGCCGGTCCCGTGACTAGAACCGTCTGTGGATGACACGGGCGCAACTGCTGCTCGTGCAGCACGCGTCACGCAGCATCAGGGTCTGTACCAATGTCGTGAGCAACAGATCGCTTGGTGTTGCTCGGGTTAGCTCCAGGCCGCTGCCTCTTCCAAGTGTAACGCACGAGTCCTCCTCGGGACACCGGCGTTATTTCTTGTCGCCGACAACGGACCTGTCTCCCGCAGTCAACGTTCGACGCGTGCGAACATCGCGTGCGCTGGAATGCGTCGGCTTGGGCGCCGTTCATGATGCGAACCGATAAGCGTTGCGTCTCGTTCCGCGTCTTACGTGCCTGCCCGCGAATCACAGACGTTCGGTACGGAGGGCACCCTGATTCTTATTGGCGAGTGAAATAAGAAAACGTCTGCCCAGAAATACACGCACCCCATTTAGCGAAACCTACTAATTACACAGTCACTGAAGCCATGGGCTCCTTCGATGGTAACTGCGTCTTTTTCCATAAACCAAGAGGCATAGAAACTTGTACAAATCGCGTTGACAACAGGGAGGTAGAAGTCTTTACGGCCCTGCCCACTAAGTATTCTACGTGGAACTTCTTAAGGAATTTTGCTATGTTATGACATCTTGCTGATTGTTTTGTTTAATATACTATTTTATAAAATGCAATATAAAAATTTACATATAACAAAAAAAAGATAAATAAATATATATATACATTTTATATAGCAATATTTTCTGAGAAAGTTGCGTCAAAATATTTTTTTGTTTGAACTAGTTATCCTTAGAATTGACGCAATGAGAAGGTATTTCGTTTGACGTTGATTCCCCATTTGACGTTTGCGGCTCCCGGCCTGGCGGGCAGGGCCCTTGATTGGTCAACGAGTCCTTGCATTGGAACAGAGACGTTCACAAGTGTCCTTCCTCTGCGACACCTCCACTTGTCGTGGATGCGGTGAGCGAGCGTGGTAAGTGACCACCTTGCCTCGGTAATCAACGCCGTGGTAAGTGACCACCTTACCTGGGTAATCAACGCCGTCGTAAGTGACCACCTTACCTGGGTAATCAACGCCGTCTCAGGCCATCGTCGCTATTACGCCGTCTTAATTACCCATGTTGATAAAGCCTGTCCTCGGTAAACTGAGCACTTTTGACAGCGCTGCTTAGGATGTACGTAGTGTATTCTTACGCCATGTAAAATCAACACGGTCATACACCTGGCCACTTTATTCATGCGTCCGTCAAATTCAATTGTGAAATTATTAGAAAAGTAAATGTTTCACAAACTTGCCCATTCTTACATTTATACGCATAAAAAACCAGAAAGCAAAAGAAATAATTTCAGTATTTACAGATGAATACCTAAAACTTTCAATTCACCGTTTAGACATGGAACTTCTTATCCTCCATCGTTACCAACTTTACTGGGCGTATGCCAGTCATTATGCCCATCGAAATATACGCAGGTAGGGGCAGTAACATTTTTGAAGGGCGATTTCAAAAGTACTCAACTAACCGTGAAGAACCTATATTTAGTTGTATACATGAGTTTTTAATTCCATTACACTGTAGGTTAGGCCGCCTGTTGTTCGCAAAAAGCTTTACGCGAAGGCAAAACTCTAATGTCCCATGACTAGAGACCTGAAAAATTCGCGAGTTCAATGACCTGTAGACTATACTCTATTTTCGTATGCGAAATCATGCAGATATCACTGTTCATTGGTTGCTTGTTGTATTGGCGGGAGACGGTGATTCAGTCTGCGTTTTACTGTGTATTTATTATAGGCTCAGAGTTGTCCAGGAGGTGTAATTTAACGTGTAGGCCAATAGCATTAGCAATACAAACGTACGGGGTTTTGAATTCTAGCTTGTCCCGAAATGAAAACGCGAAATTTTTAGGTCTCTACCTATGGCATACGTGCAGTTTTCCTTTGGTTATTGGCGACGTGTCTTTGCCAGGAGATAGTTCCTCACCTGACCGGGCCAATCAGAATTGGGTAACTCCGACACTTCCGTGTTCGTGATTCCCGTCCGGCCAGACACCTACAATGCGTGACAGTTAAAATTATCCAATCACGAAAGTGGATCTTAGCTATAGTGTTTTGGAGTTCACGCAGGCCTGAACTCTTTTCGCGTAAATAAAGTGGCCCTAACTCTAGGCTAAGAACGAGTGAGTTATAACTGCAAGAACACCAGTTCTGTTGGCCTCTGTGTTCCCACACACCAATTTCCTTTTGAGTCGCAGCACACCGGACACTCTTAATGTACCGTACAACTGTTGTTACTGATCAGCTCTCAGTGAATACGCCGCTGAGTTCACAGTCCCAATTAACACTCTCTGCACGGTGCCCGTTTGCCATACGGGCAACGACGTATTCATATTTGTTTCCTTACAAAACCTCCTACACTCCTATATTCAGTGTTATTCCTTACACCAGTAAGGACTAATTACAAGCGACAGGTAAATTTCTCATTTCAAACCAGCTGCAGGCTACACTCCACTGTCTTAGGTATTGTCGACCCTCAGCTCTCTGCTCATTGGCTGCTGCTCCAGTATGCAGCCAGTTATACCTCATGTGGAAGTCCAGGAGAGAGCACCAATAGAGGCATCGCCTTTCCCTGGGCAATGCTATTGGTTGCTGCTGATACACCAACTGTGTTATGATTAGTTGCTTCTTCTGCTATGGATATACTGAACATTTCCCATAGGTTCCAACGTGTCACTTGTTATACGAAAATCACAAGTACTTCTCTCACAAAAAATTGTCCCATTTTCCAAGACCTGAAACAAACCATTAACGTGCACGTTAAGCGGTTCATGTTATTGGTGCACGTGAAGATGGCCACGCCCTCTAACACAGCGGACCGTTATCAGGTATTGGGAGGCCAACTGATGAGTTCTGTGTGGACAAGAATTAAGACAGCGAATTCCAACCGCTGATAAACTGTTATTATCTCTACTGGCACAGGGGCCGCGGTGGCTGAGCGGTTAGACTGTTCGCTTCCCACCAAGGCGAACCTGGTTCAACCCCGGCAGGGCCACTCCCGGATTTTCGCATGTGGGAATCGTTACGGGCGATGCCGCTGGTCGGTGGGTTTTCTCGGAATATCCAGTTCCCCCCCATCCTTGCATTCCGACGCTGCTCCATACTTAAGGACATCCAAATTTCGCGAAAATATTTCACGACCGGTTGTATTTCATAATACTTCAGCCCAGATCCGCTTTCTTGATTGGTTGGTTCGCGTGCTACGCGTCTTAGGCGTCTGCTCGCGAACCACAGACGCGCACTATTCTGATTGGCCAGCCAAATAAGAAAAAAATTCCTCACAAAGGTCTCCACCTATTGATCATTAAATCATGAAAGAATGAAATCTGCTATTCTCCAGCGTGTCTCGCCATCACGTAACAACTGACCCCATGTGCCGAGGGCAGGAAGAACACGACGTCCTTCTCCGGCGCGATGAAGTATCGATGTGTGCAGCGGGTGTCGATACAGACCCAGTTGTCTCGCCCAAGGACTTGCACGAGTGCAGTGCCGATTTCACTAGGCGACCTTTTCCCCGGCTAGACCTTGCGAAGCCGTTCATGGCGCGGACATTCTCTCCCCGCCCGACCGCCGTCGTAAACGAGAGCAAGGCGTCGCCGCGCACAACCCTGGCGAACACTCTCGTCAACCTTGCAAGAATCCTCGCACGTCCGTTCACGGCCGCTTGCAACTTTGCTGAGACCCTGGTGAAGTTCTACGTCCAGGCTATTCCTCCGCCACCTGCAAACAAAGCTTGACCGAGTATAGAATATTGCACCAAAGGGACAACGCACTACGTTCGTGTGAATTAAGTTTATTGCACGAGAACTAAATATTCCTAGGGCCAGTGACTTTTCGCGTAATAATCGGAGCACACAGTAGACTTCAATACTATACACACACCTCAGCTGTCGTTATACCTCCATTGGCTGCTGGTGCCGTGTCCGTCTTTAACCAAGCCACTCAGGACTAAGTAACTCCGACACTGGACCTTCGTGATTCGTGCGCAAACGGTTAACACGGGCCAGAACATTTTTTTAGCCAATCAAAGAAGCTGGACTACCCTACAGTGCTTTGAACTGTATCTTGTCTCGAAATTTTTTCGCGAAATATCACTGCCCCTGAATATTACGAATACACACATTTGCTATCGACTTCTATGCGTATTGTCACGTGCTCGCTGCATCGCTCCGCGCGAGCGGGTGAGAGTGAAGCAATGTTTCGAATGACAGGCGAGCGATAAACCAGGAACGTCGTATCAGTTTCAAAAAGCGAGCCGGCACGATACTCCTTTTCTGGCGCGCGCTGTTGACCTGGGTTGTACTGAGTTTCTGAATTTATCTGACGGATTTTGTAGCGGTTTACTGCCCTAGTTTCTCTCAGCATGACTCGGGGTGCGTCGGACTCTCCAGGCCAAGGCCATCGAACTATAAATAGTGAGTCGGACCTCCGGGCCGGCAGTTGTTGAATGGACGAGTGACTGAGTTTCAACGATAGACGACGAGCGGCGATAATCGCTTGTCGAGTCCGTACCCATCGATGTAGCAAGAGGTATTGCCGGCAACACTTGCTGACTCCCAGTAGAGGAATCCTTGCAGATCTCGGCGTGTTCTTTCAATGTATCGCCTTGCACAAACTGCATGGGGACAATGCCGTATTGCTTCATGGCGCGAAAATAACTCTTCGTACAGGCCTCATTCTGACAAGTATTTTGACCACAGCTGAAAACTCGATCGCAGAATCTGCACTGTAGACAACCAGTTAGCGATGATACAGTTCGCGGCTCCATGATTGCTGAAGGGAGAGGCAGGCCTTCGTATTCGCAATTCATCATCGTGGTATGACGAGAGAGCGCTTCCAAATCGATGTTCACCTCACGGTGTCAGAACGTCAACTGTAATTTTTTCTATATAAACGCGGTTCTTTGTACAGTAAAAAGCCTAGCTTGTGCCCGTAAAAGGACTTCCGCCATAAAATGTATATGTAAAAAATATGGGAGCACTCTGAGAAAACCCACAACTCGCTCGCCCCAGAAGAATACACGCAGACACTTATGTAACAATATGATATTTATATTTGCTTGTAGGCATACGTATATATAAATATAGAAATTAAAAATAATTTATATCAATATATTTACATATACATAATTATGTACAAAATTAGCTTAAAATAATTTTTTATTTACATATTTATATATTTATACATAATTAAGCATAAAAATAAATAAAAAATGATATTATATTTTAATATTTATGTATACACTGTGTTCGCATCTCACCAGGTCACCCACTTTCGTAATCTCCACGTGTTTAGGAAAATAAGTCTTGCGAGATCACACGGTGTTTAACAGTTGAAGACTAGGCCCGAACCATACCCGGGGAAGTTATGTATAAATATTTCTTCCCCCATAAAAAAAAATAACTGGCTAAAATACAATTACATTGCTTCGGCATTATGCCCAAGAATTTGTTAGGATACTAAATGGCATTAAAAATTTTAGTAAATAAATAAAACCATTTTTGTATAGCTACTGAAATTAACACGCTGGACTAAACCTACATGATCTCACATACGAAATAACGTTTGGTTGGAGCAAGGCCAACTCGGCACTCCATAGGCTGAAGGTCGGCCAGTAATGAAAGTCTGGTGTGGTGTTGACCAATAGGATGGCAGCAAGGGAGACTAGAGGCCAATATAACGTGGTATCTCTACAGTGGTGGATATAGTCTACTCACTTCTAGCTTGTCCTGAATGCTGGTAAAAGTGTGTCAACCTAATTCTAACAGGCTTATTTTTTCTCGTACATTTACTATTTACAGGTCTACATGCACAGGAAAAAGAATGCCTGCAAGAAGAAGGATTTGAGACTAGCATAAGTCTAACTAAAGTAACGTTCATATTCGTAAACGAACATAACGTGAAGCCTGGCACGGGGCAACAATACATTTGGACTGCTCTTTATAAATATAGGCTATGACAAGCAGCGGTGGATGTCTGAAGTTTCTACTGTCGCATGCATTTGGTCTCCGCCAGGTAGGTTTGCGAGCTGGAAGAAAAAGTTACCTATTGAAATCACTCGAATGAGATAGCAGTTTCTGAAGTAAGTGAAGGTGACTCAACAATATTGATGGTCAAGAGTGAAAACATTACAGAAGGTTACGGCACAAAGGAAGTTCGGACACGGGTTAGCCTTCAAAATTCCCAACGGAGCTTAGATTAACCTTACGCAGGGGCATAAGATTTTCGCGAAAAGATTTCTCGACTGATTGCATTTCAAAACACTCCCGCTCGGATGCAGTTTCCTGATTGGGTGATTTACTTATCGCGCGCCTTAGGTGACTGTTCACGAATCACAGACGTTCTTTGTCGAAGTAGCTTTATTCTGGTAGGCTAATCAAATCAGAAAATAGCTTATCATTCACACACGCAAACAGTTAACTAAGAAAAATTGTTGCAATGCATTGAAATTTAATCAGCGTGGAACTCTTCGCAAAAATAAGGTGTCCCTAAACTCAGGTAGATTAAAAATACTAATTGTTTCAACCAAATAAATTTTAAATTTTTAACTATAGATAGATGCCTACTTCTTGTTCGCTCATACCTTCCACACCAACGAACATCGTATATTTGGTTTTAAAGTAAGTAAAGGGGGATCGATTATTTACTTCTTGGATTTAGCCGATTTCTCGTTACGTCTTCTGTTTCAGAGGCCGTGTTAAAATTTTTGCCGCGACAGAGCACATATAATAGTTGTTCAAACATTTTGAATTTATTGCAGTTTCACTGCCTTGACTACTTTCTAACAGGTAACAGCTGAGAAAATGACACTGATTATTTTACGCGAACGACTACAGAAGCAATAACTCAAAGAGAATCGGGGCCGCGGTGGCTGAGCGGTTAGCCTGCTCACCTCCCACCAAAGCGAACTGGGTTCGATCCCCGGCCGAGTCACTCCCGAATTTTAGCATGTGGGAATCGTGCCGGACGATGCCGCTGGTCGGCGTGTTTTCTCGGGGATGTCCCGTTTCCCCCTCCCTTTCATTACTCCGGCGCTGCTCCATACCCACCTCAATCACCCTCATCGGCTCTCAGGACCTCGCTGTTAAGAGACGCCCAACTCTCTTTTCACTCAATCACGAAGAGAATCTATAGTGTGCTAAGCTAAACCCTATACCCTGTCGAGACGCAAAACGCAAAACAAATCCTCTACTTCCATGTTTCTGAGAAAACGAACATAAATCCAAGATGTTGGGATCAATCCCCCTTAACTTACACGTGTGGTTGGAGGATGGAGTTTCTCTCGCGAGGGCCTCACCTCCGTGTCTGAGAGTTCGTATGCCTTTACGGCGGCCTGGTGTTTGTATGCACTGCAAAACGTTTCTGGTAAACTTCCTAAACTGTAATGGAGGTTTTATACAGTGTATGTAAATATTACTACGTATGAGGCTCAAAATATGGGAATGTTTAGCATCGCTACTTTACAAAGTTGGGAACTTACCTACGCATTCGACTCTCTCCCGAGCAACTGCAGGAACGTTACCATGGGTCTATGGGAAAACGTTTTACCATTCGCGCTTTGTCACTGTATGTATACGCTTATATGGTAAATGTACAAGAAATTACGCAAGTGTGTGCCGAAGGCAACGCAGCGGTCCCTGGCGGTCACCCGTGCAACTACTGGCCGCGTCCAGCGCTGTGTTCAACAGCGCTGATCGGCGGGGGGCGCCTGTTGGTTGCGAAAAGATTCCGCGACAAGTTGTGTTCCAGAAAACTTCAGTTCGGAACCACTTCCGTGATCGTGTCATGCGTGCCCGCGAGTCTGATCGTCCCGCTCACGTAACGGACTGTCTGCACAGGTAGACGAGCCGCCATTGGCCAGAGGAAGACCGCGAGTGCGCGCAAGGTATATTGAAGTCTAGCCTCCGCGTGAAGCTTCTCGCGAGAGACAGCTGCCCCTGGCGACCAGGAGAACCTCCAGGTACCCAGCGTGGTGTGACCTCCCGGTGCACGGCTGCATTCTATCGCAGAGTAGGTAAGCTTATAGAACTGCGATGGAGTGCTGCATCCGTCCGCTGATTGGTTGCGCGAGGCCACGGCAACGTGTCTGATAGGCTGCCGCACGTCGTGGAGGATTCCCTGTTGGTAGGGCTGCCGTCTGACGTGTTGGTCTCCGGGCTTTGACTGACGTTCCGCCATGTTGCTGGCCAGGAATGTTTTTTTTTCCTTTGCTGGAATGTGTAACTGGGGTTCAACATACAAATAACTTTTTTCGCTTCTGCATTTAAGATGTGTGCACGTATATACTCAGGGCTGCGTTTGCATGGAAATTTCTTTGCTCTTGAAGAAAAATCTCACACTTTTAATATTTTTCTGTTTCGTTGGATTTTATCAACATCTAAGTAAAAAAAAAATACAACTAGAAACGATTTAGTTGCTACGAATTTAACCGTTATTTTCAATAATTTCACAAATGAACACGATGGGATTGTAAAACCTGTCACATATGTCACGGCACATTAATTTGTGCACTGTAAACTAGCAATTTCGTTGGCCGACGGCCAACCAATAATAAACTTTGTAGAGTACAGTAAAAAGTGTCCGACGTAGTCAATGCAAATAGTACGGTGGTAAGTGGAAATACAGGGACCAGCACAACAGATACTGCTGTAGTGGAGAGTATGGGCAGCTCACTTCAACCTCGTCCGCAGTGCCAGTAAATTTGTGCCGTCCTCAAAGAGTCAAGAGCTATTTTAATTTATTCACTGTTGACTTAACCCGTTCAGGCCCCTTGTCCGTGATCTAGGTCATGTTGCATATCAAGGTTATTTATGCTTGGCACTTGCAAATGCTTCCTTGGAGCGGATATTGTATCGAGACCTAGGCGCCCGTGTGCGCAGTGCGGTTATTGGGAAATGAAGCAAGACCTGCGATAATAGAGGAGAACTTACTGTGCGAAGAAAAAAAGGGAGAAAGGACAAAAGACGAATGAAGTGCCCCCGACAGAATGTGAATGTTTTCGCAGTTTGCAGCTGCTCCCCAAAATTGGCCTTTCATAAAACACGTAAAAATTACTACAACCTGCGGGTAGCGGGGTAAGAAGAATACAAGTTTTGTGTAGATAAAACGGAAAAACCTACGTTTATTTTTTTCGTTATGGTGACGTCTGGAAAATAAAATAGTCGTGCTACAATAAATATACGTTTGCAACAATGAATAGAGATATACATTTGGGGACGGGTTATACTATAAACACTCGTACGTCTGTATTCATTTANAGACCTGCGATAATAGAGGAGAACTTACTGTGCGAAGAAAAAAAGGGAGAAAGGACAAAAGACGAATGAAGTGCCCGTGACAGAATGTGAATGTTTTCGCAGTTTGCAGCTGCTCCCCAAAATTGGCCTTTCATAAAACACGTAAAAATTACTACAACCTGCGGGTAGCGGGGTAAGAAGAATACAAGTTTTGTGTAGATAAAACGGAAAAACCTACGTTTATTTTTTTCGTTATGGAGACGTCTGGAAAATAAAATAGTCGTGCTACAATAAATATAAGTTTGCAACAATGAATAGAGATATACATTTGGGGACGGGTTATACTATAAACACTCGTACGTCTGTATTCATTTANCGTTTGCAACAATGAATAGAGATATACATTTGGGGACGGGTTATACTATAAACACTCGTACGTCTGTATTCATTTATAGTTGGACCATTTACTGTTCGAGGCTCTGGGTAACAACTCTACGCCAACAGGTACGAACACCCGAATCCCGCGAAGAAAAACCTTAAGACCAGTTGTACTTCATAACACTTTAATTCAGATGCACCTTCGTGGTTGGATGGTTTCCGTGTTATGCATCTCGGGTGTCTGCGCACGAACCACAGAAGTACAGTATTGAATTTACGTAATTCTGATTGGCCAGTCAAGTAGGAAACTGTCTTCACACAGAGACACGCCGCCAATAAGCACAAGAAGACTGCTGGTGCGCCCGTAGGGTACTGAAGCCTAGCATGTGCGGAAATATTTTCGCGAAATTCGCGTGCCTCTACCTAAATGTAGAGCTAATGTTTTTTTTTCGCCAAACAGTAAGAGTACACGGTAGACTTCAATACTATGAGCACCAAACAGCAGTTTGTCTATCGCCATTGGTCGCTGTCTGCTTGAGAAGGCGTTTTCATATTTGACCGGGCCACTCAGAATTCAGCAACATCGGGAACGGGAACGGCTCCTACGTGATTCGCGTGGAGACAGTTAACAGGTGGCAAAAAGCAATTCAGCCAATCAAGATAGGTAAACGACCCTACAGTGCTTTTAAATGTAACTTGCCTTGAAATATTTTCGCAAAATTTCACTACCCCTATCTATAGGCTGTTCGGGGTTATCTCAACACTTTTGTAGGGCTTGCTTAGGATATATATTTTTTCTCATTTTGTATCCTTCCGCCTTATACATGGTCATGAACCGTCTGACTTTATTCATGCACGGTCTAAGTGAAACTGTGAAAATATTTAAAAAAAAAAAAGTTAATAATATGTAAATTTACGTTCTTTGTTTATAAGACAAGAAACACTATTTTCGGCAGTTATAAGTTTAAACATTGCGTTCTCAAAATAACGTAGTCGTAGAANCTTATAAGACAAGAAACACTATTTTCGGCAGTTATAAGTTTAAACATTGCGTTCTCAAAATAACGTAGTCGTAGAACTATTTTCTTCGTTAATTGCCAACTTAACTGGAAGAATGCATACTGGTGTATACCATATAGGCTATTCACGGTAAAGTCAGCACTTTTGAGGCCCTAGTTCCTTTTTTTCATTTCCTACATTTTTTATTATTTAACTACCTCGTTAAGTAAATACTGTCGTGTATGTAATAAACACAGTGTGTATATTCCACGGCTCTCAAAAGTTGACGTCTATAAGTAAAATAAAATATATATATTGACTACTATTCCAAATGGGAGGGCTTTCAAAAGTGCTCACTTTACCGTGGACAGCCTATAGTGTGTCGTGCCTCCCTTCCCTCCAACACGACCCGTGCAATGCCTCGCTGCCCGCGTGCGAAACTTGCCACACTTCTGTCTCGGGCCGGCGCGCCCACTTCGTATCGCCTTTACATTATTGTAGTTCTGATATAAAATGCGATGTCTCCCACCGCGGCGTTCGTACCGGTCACGTCCGCCTGTCTCGTTCAGGGTACCACAGAGCCCCTCCTCAATTCCGTTTTAAAATATCTCGCGACGAGGCCAGGAAAAATTCAGTTGGCGTGCTGCGTATGCCAGTTTGAGCGAGAACGGTTGCCTAGCACAAGGGGCAGAGGAACTGCCGCTTTTCTTTAGTGTAACGTCCCGTGCAAGACGCCGAGAAGTGGTGTGGTTTTCTTCGCTTATTTGTGGAGACGATGGTTTGTCGCGGGGAAAGTTGACTGCTTGTTGGGATTCAACGCAATGCACACATGTCCGACAGTTTTCTTTCCTTATTGGCTTTTCCACTGGGCCAATGAGAACCCTGATACCATAAGGCAGAAAGTCCGTGATTAGTCTGCCAACAACTTGGCCGAGTCAGGATATTGTCCATCCAGCAATGAAAGAATAAACTAGTTAGAGTGTTATAGAAGATATGTCAGCTCAAAAACTTTTCGCGATTTTCCATCAGCCATACATGCATGACCTTCCATTACTGATATATAGGGGCAGTGATATTTCGCCAAAAGATTTCGAGACAAGATACAGTCCAAAGCACCGTAGGGTCGTCCAGATTCTTTGATTGGCTAAAAAAAATGTTCTGGCCCGTGTCAACCGTTTGCTCAGGAATCACGAAGGTTCAGTGTCGGAGTTACTTAGTCCTGAGTGGCTTGGTCAAAGACGGACACGGCTCCAGCAGCCNCGCCAAAAGATTTCGAGACAAGATACAGTCCAAAGCACCGTAGGGTCGTCCAGATTCTTTGATTGGCTAAAAAAAATGTTCTGGCCCGTGTCAACCGTTTGCTCAGGAATCACGAAGGTTGTCACAGCCTCAATGAATCAGGAGAGTGGCTTGGTCAAAGACGGACACGGCTCCAGCAGCCAATGGAGGTATAACCACAGCTGAGGTGTGTTTATAGTATTGCAGTCTACCGTGTGCTCCGATTTTTACGTGAAGAGTCACTGGCCCTACCGATGATTTAACTGGCAATTCAAAAATACTTTAAACTTCGAAGTAAAAGCGTTAACTATTTTAAGGCGTTTTATCGCGAAAATTACCTCGTACAGAGATAGTTTCCAAACCTTCGTGGTTCTTATCAGATAATTTCACGATAATAGTTCCCGTATACAACTGTATTTAAAAAAACTTTAGCTCAGATCATTTTTCGCGGGGGGTGGTTTTAACTGCAACACATTCTAGNTATACAACTGTATTTAAAAAAACTTTAGCTCAGATCATTTTTCGCGGGGGGTGGTTTTAACTGCAACACATTCTAGGCGCATGCTCGCACATCACCTGCGTTCAGTAACATGAATGGCTAACACAATTCTGATTGGCCCAGTCAAATACCACAAGGTCTTCTCACGAAGTTTGCGGCCAACGACAAGGGTCACCCGATTTTCCCGAAAAGATTTCATATCTAGTTGAATTCAAAAACCTTTTAGCTCAGATCCACTTGAATTATTGNTATACAACTGTATTTAAAAAAACTTTAGCTCAGATCATTTTTCGCGGGGGGTGGTTTTAACTGCAACACATTCTAGTCGCATGCTCGCACATCACCTGCGTTCAGTAACATGAATGGCTAACACAATTCTGATTGGCCCAGTCAAATACCACAAGGTCTTCTCACGAAGTTTGCGGCCAACGACAAGGGTANACCACAAGGTCTTCTCACGAAGTTTGCGGCCAACGACAAGGGTCACCCGATTTTCCCGAAAAGATTTCATATCTAGTTGAATTCAAAAACCTTTTAGCTCAGATCCACTTGAATTATTGGATGATATTTATTCCTACGTGTCTTGACGTGTCTGCCCACGAATTAGGGACGTTCACAATCAAAATTACCTAATTATGATTGGCTAGTGAAGTGAGAAAATGTCTTCCGAAGACAAGCGGCCAATGAACAAAGGGAAACTGCTGGAAGGCGCGTAGAGTATTGAAATATAGCATGCGTGAACTTCACTTCGCTAAGATCAAGCATCCCTACTGATGACAAAAGCGAAACTGAAGGTTTACGCGTAGGAAAGTGGGGAGATCTGGATGGCTCTTAACATCGAGGTCGTGATAACCGATGAGGGCGAAGGGAGGCGAGTATGCAACAGCGCCTACCAGGTCACTCCCGGATTGGCGCAAGTGGGAATAGTGCCGGGCGATGCCGTTGGTCGGCGGGTTTTCTCAGGGATGTCCCATTTCCCCCAACCCATTCATTCCTGCGCTGCTCCATACTCACCTCGCTTCACCCCTCATTGGCTCTCAAGACCTCGCTGTTAAGAGCTGCCCAAATATCTTCACTCTTCATTATCTCCAGTTCTTCAGGGGTACTATGCAACCCGCAGAAACTACATTTAATACACGGGAGATTTGGTTGCGGTTTCAGCAACAAAACTGGCGTATTATTAGAAAATACGTTTTAATTTTATTAGAAAAGCAGTCTCTTCTGTCTGAAATGAGTTTAAGTGGTTTGAAGTACAAATGGTCCGGAAATATTTTCGCGAAGATCGAGTGTCCCTAAACCTTATAAATCAGCCATAATTAATGACCTCATCATAAAACTTGAGGGGAAATGAGAAATACACAGATAGTGATGAAACCATTCCTTGCGTATGATTTCTAAGAACGCATTAAAAAAAAACGACTGCACCTTCGCAATGATGCGTAGATAGTTTTATAACGTCTTACTCATATTTATCAATAGACCCATAACTAAGCTGTCCTTGGAGTAAATAAAGGAGTTATTGCAGGTTGCATTGCGCGCCTGGAACGCTGGTCGGGCACCTGACACAGGAGTTGCGTTGCAGAATGTTTGAAATATCTGCTTTTTGATTAAACTAATTTATGTTTCCCCGATATGTTCACCTGGAAAAAGAAAAAAAAACATTCCATACGAGAAAGGAAGGAATAATGGTAGGTACTTCGAGGCAACACGCATGCTATAAATATAACTTTGTAGTCCTCCAGCATCGTTAAAAACGAATTTTTTTTTTTCAGACAGCCTTATCTCAAAACGTACTACCAAGACGTGAGCGAAACTACCATAGGAGCCTGTTTGAAACTTTGATATAGGCTGTCGACGGTAAAGTGAGCACTTTTGAAATCAACTTTCAAAAACTGCCTCTTCCCCTACCCTCGCGTATTTCAACGGGCACGCAGACTGGCATGTATGTACCTAGTAAAGTTGGTTACGACAAAGGGACAGTAGTTACTTGTCTAAATACTGAATTAGAACGTGTTAGGTGAACAGTTGTAAACATTGGGAATATTTATTCATCTTTCAGTTTTTTTTAATGCAAAAAAATAGTAAACTTGTAAAATATTCACTTTTATAATTATTATACAGTTTCACTGGACCGACGCATGAATCAAGTGAGCAGGTTCACGTAAATGTTAATTTTACGTAAGGTTAAGACTACATACCGTACATGCAAACAGATCTCAAGCAGGGCTTTGAAAAGTGCTCAGTTGACATAATGGAGTGAATACCCTGGCGACCCACTTAGCCATTAGGCCTTCCGGGTCTCCTTTTTAACTACTATAGTTTCTTGTTTTTTTATTCTCAGAATCTTACATGTTTATTATCTTTTATATTTAATTTATTAAAAAACCACACCGCCAAGGCAACGCTTAAACTTTTTCATTAAAATTCATATTTAAAATATTAACTTCACAACACGTTAAAATAATTATATTGTTTCGATTAGTATCATAATATTATTAAAATCATTTAACAATAAAATTTTGTTTAAAAATTGACCTTGAACGTGAGCAGTCTATATACAGACTTCCCACTTCTGGCACGTTAGGGTCCCCGCTTCAAGTCCCACAGGCAGACGAGGACACCGCACGCCAGTTCAGTAGCAGCGACGGCGCACTTGATGCGCGTGGCAGTGTCGCCCTTACCGACAGGCGAGGGTAGCTCCGGGCACGCCTTCACACAGAGGAGAGGGGCCCGAGCCAGCGACCCGCGAAGGCCAGTTGCAGAGCCACATGGGCG